>VZRU01017220.1:208078-261509 GCA_013398155.1 Pedionomus torquatus | reverse complement strand
AACAAAAAAAAAAAAAAAAAACACCCAAAAAGATAAAACAAAAACAAACAATCAAAGAAACCAAAAACCACCACACCCAATGCACCACCTAACACTAATCCATATCCCTGAGCACCATGTCAACTTCTTTCTTGAATACCTCCAGGGATGGTGCCTCAACCACCTCCCTGGGCAGCCCATTCCAATACCTGACAACCTTTTCAGTAAGGAAATATTTTCTAATATCTAGCCTGAACTTACCCTGGCGCAACTTGAAGTCATTACCCCTTGTCCTATCATCTGTCGACTGGACGTACTCACTTTCTTGAATTTATGCACAACCTTAAATATTTTTTGTGCTGTTCTATCAGAGCTCCGTAGCTAAGAAACTACTGGGTTTAGAAACAGAAGTCACAGATTCAGTCCAAGCAATTAATATTTCTTCCTATATCTAGTTCACTGGATTAATGTGTTCTCACCTCAATATATGGACATGGGACTGAATAAATCTTCTGCAGACATCCTATAACACCAAATGGAAATGATCTGGAGGTCAATGAGTAAATATGAAACCAAATTAATTTGGTTTAGCACTTCTAAGGTGCATCATATTTTTCATTGTCCTGCAAATAACACTGTTTGTGAAAAATCAGAACATTTTCTCCTTCATAAATATAATACATAGCCATGCTAACCAGCATATTTAGAAGTAGATTTCTAATTGTGTAATATGGTGGCATGCTCTTATTACCTCACTGTATTATGACACCTAACTTCACCAAAGTGTATTTCAATCCCCTCAGTGCCTTAGGGTACAGGACATATATTCTACAAAGAGGTATTTGCATGATTCCATGAGCGTGTATCAAAGTTCTGACAGTGCACTGAAAATAATTAAAATGCATTTGAAAGGTCTGGCCCTGGGCATTAACTCCCTTTTTATACCATGCATCTTGCTGCAAAATGCAAAATCTCTGGTTTCCCAGAACACCCTATTGGAAGGACAGTGAGCAGAAATGTTGTAACCTCCACCAAGTAATACTCTTAACTGGATTTTTGAGGCGTGGTAACTAGATTTTTTTAAAACAAGCTACCATACTTTTTACAAAATGAATAACTTGTATGATAAATATTCAACCATAATAATTCCTTAATCTATGTTTGAGGCAAATATTTTGCCCTTCAACTGAACTAGTATATTCCATGAAATGTTAAAGCTTTTTCTATAGAAAAATATAAAATTCTTCCTTTATGTGGTGTGGCTGGAGAGAGTCTATGGCAATATTTTCATCTAGTAAACATGCACAGTAAGTGGGATTTTTTTTTCCCTTGCCATTTTGATTAATAACAATAATTTTAATTCAATAAAGTATCTGCTGGATTATATAGTCTTTGTAATATTCTGGCTGCTCTTCTGTATGAACAGTAGACTTTATTTTCAGCTCTAATTACCAGTACTACTCCATTCTCATTCTTTCTTGCACATCTGCCACTGAATTTATGTGCTATTGTTGTCTTTTTCCTCTCTCAGCATCCACTTTTTTGTATACCCAAAAGAAACAAATGATATTGTATTATGGTTGTTTTTCCTGGAGAGAAATGTGCCTGCAAATGAGTCTATTGACTGCTTCACTTTCAGGCAAGTTATCTTATAAAAAATTATGTGTGAGAACTGGTGCATTCATTATGGGTGACCTGCTGGGATACCAGCAATGTGGTAATGCAGGGGTTTTGCTTATTTTAAGATCTGTATAAAGCTTGTAACATGCTTTGTTTATATTATTGATAATAACCAGGATTCATCTGGCATTGTTCCAAGGGAAGCACACTGACATAAGTTTATTTTATTTCTCAGAACATATGCCATGGGTTTTTTTATACTCTTTCTTCAGTAGAGTTTCAGCAGATCATTGCATCATACATACAGAATTTGCAAGTTTGGAAAGATTATGATAAAAGAAAGTTTCCAATGTCTTCTCTTTCAATTACTACTTATTGTTATTACATTCTGTTTGTCTGTGTGAAGCTTTGGTACCATAGTGAGATAGAGAAGGCCATTTTATACATGCAACTAATTTCTGAAAGGTAGAAACATTTAAAAACAAATAAGAAGAGATTTGGTACTGAGTAAGGGGGAAGCATTTTGTGTGTAAGATAATTTTGTTTGGGCATAAACCAGACAAGACCAAGCCATCTGGGTTCATGCCTTAAAGAGCATCCCAGTGATTGAAGCACCCAGTAGCACTTATCTTGAAGGTGATGTATTCTCATCTCCCCCTTCATAGGTCTGAAAATGAACCCCTCAGTTCAATGAGATCAGATGGTAATAAATTCACATAATTATATACTTGTTAAGGAGGTTAAGGTTATTTTGTTTGGATAACATGTCTATAATTTATTTTGTCTGTAAGGTTTGAGGTTAAACAATATTAATGCTTAGTTAATGGCCTAATGAGTCAGCTACAAGCCATTTAGGCATGCAGTGAACCTTTGCTTTTCAGTGACTCCTCTAATGAAAGATCTATATGAGTGCCTGTCTACTGTCACAATAGAGATAGCAGGAGAGTCACCTAATCGATTATGATGGTAAATCAATTGATCTGTAACCCTGTTTTCATACAGTGAAAAAGATATGGAAGAAATATTTTATGGTTCCCTTATTTCCTGCTGAATATCTATAAATAAAAGAGACAGTTCCCTATTTGAAAATATTCCTTTTATTACTGTGATTCAAAAGCAGGGAGAATCTGATTGATGTCCCATTTTATAGATGTGTCGGTTACTTTTGTCATTTCCAGGAGATTTAAAGTTCTTAGAAATTAAATATATGATGCAGAACATCAGAGAGGCTTGCTCTTCACTGTCATGTGTAAGGTTAAGGATTAAGATAAAGCTGATATGTGCTCTACTTGTTCCTACCTCTGAACAGCATCCAAAAATGCAGTGGGATGATTTAGAAAGAAATTTGGAAATAAAGAGAAAGTCTTTGAAGCTTCTTTTAAATAGAAACAGTATTAAAGAATGTTTTAAGACAGCAGTCTATGATATTGATGCTGCTTTTATATCCTGATTTCATGCTGTCCTGTGGGTTTCATTACATTTTTTTCCTTTTCTGCAGTGTGCTTAGAACACACAGATTTTTTTTTATCCTTATTATGATCACAAACCACCAGAAACACCAAGTACATGAAGGCCCTGCTACACCTATATATTGATTCTTCCTAATCACCTATTAGGATTTCATGACTTTTTAAAAAATAGCTTCTTATTTGGCTTGCTTCCTTTTTCTTCTAATCTGAGATACCTCAGAAAAGACCAATTTTCAAAAACATTAATCAACCTGCCCCTTCCCCCTTCAGAAAAACAGAGATCTTTATTTATGGCACCTCAGGAAGGGCACAAAACAGAGATACACGTAAGCAATGTTTTTTAAAATTGAGTCTATCATATGGTAAGCCATTCAGCCTGAGTGGCTGGTATGAAGCAATGTGTTGCTGTTGCTGCTGTACGCAACTCTGCAGCATGACAGGTGCTGCCCCTCTTTCTGCCTCAGTGTCACAGCGAAAGGGTGACTGTGATCCCATACTGGAAACATCAAATAAGGAGACCAAATTCAGAGCCCTTTTCCTAGAAGCCAGGAAACCTCGTTTTGTTAAATAGCTGACATTTCGGGGAGAGAGGATACATGCACCACGATGAGCAAATCATAGAATCATAGAATCATAGAATGGTTAGAGTTGGAAATGACCTCGAAGATCATCGTGTTCCAACCCCCCTGCCATGGGCAGGGACACCTCCCACTAGACCAGGTTGCTCAAAGCCCTATCAAGCCTGGCCTTAAATACTTCCAGGGATGGGGCATCTACGACCTCCCTGGGCAGCCTGTTCCAGTGCCTCACCACCCTCACAAATGATACAGGTTTGCTGAATGTACGGAACAGAGAAAAATGATGGTGTGAATTTGTAACCCAAATTAATGTCTGTGCTACAGAAGGTGCCTGCAACTGGCCAGCTGACACAGAGCTGCCTCAGTGCGTACACATAAACCCGTTTTGCCATGCAAAACCATGTGGTAGTGCTCAACTTGCCTTGTAAGAATGGTCCTTGAGCCCCAGTAACTGTCAAGGAGGGGACTGTGGGGAAAATGCAACTTGGCCCAGCTAAAATATATTCTGGGACCACCCCAATGATTCAACAGTATGAATTACCATCTTCCAGGGCCAGGAGTTTTCCTTGGCACCGCTTAATTTGCTAGGGACAGGCAGTGCCTGAATACTTAAAGTCAGACATTGAATTAACATACATTTGTTTGCCCACACAACACTTTTCTAAATGCATTTAATGGTCAGATTTTTAGTTTTCAAATGTTTTCACATAGTGCCAAAATAATCCTCCTTCCAGGTGTCTGGGCCTGCCAAACCACATTATCCTCATCCGCAAATGAAGTCTAACTTAAGTGTAAGTCTAACATATCACAACTCACTGATAACCCACAGTAATAGCTTGATCCTGCAGAACACTAAATATCAGCAGCTTATGGATCTGATACCTCATTCAAAGGCCTGTGATGCCATTCCCCAGTCCCCTCTATTTCAAATCATGACATGCTGATATTCAGAAATTCCTCAGATAATGAGATAATTCCTCAGACATGTTGATATTCAGAAATTTCTCCTGTATCACCCCTTAGATGAGTAGAAGAAAGATTTAGATACCCAAAACCAAATTCAAGCTTGTAGCTGTTGCTGAGATGGGCCAGTATGGATTATTTTGATTATTTTTTGCCTGCCAGTTGAACTGACTACAGCCTTGAGACAATGACAACATGCCCATCAGCTTGGTAACAGAAAGCAAGTACTTCAACCCACACAACTATCACCCAAGGTTATTGCTTCAGTTTTTCTGCTGATGCAGCCATATTTATACATCAGACATATAGATGTACAGTCCCATTTCAAATATTTGTACCTCTATACTGTGCTGATATGGAGACTGTTAGGAAAGAATGAACACCAAAGTTTTTCTTAGATGAAAGCACTAGAAAGGAGCTTAAACTATTCCCATACCTTTTCTTTTTTTCTTTTTTTCTTTTTTTTATTTTTCTTTTTTTTCTTTTTCTGTTTTTTTTTTTTTCCCTGAAAGCTCTTCTACTTACTGTTCTGCTGAGGCTAAAGAAAATTTATGTCAGACTATTTGGTGTAACATCCAGCACAGCATACTTCAGGATTTATAGTTCCCTTTCCTTGGTTTTTAAAATGCGCTCTAGCTGTGTTCCATATGGTCTCATCTCCCACATAGGATAAATTTGAATAGTATGACTAATTATATCCACTGATGTATCACAGAAGATGTTTGTTCATGGATGAAAAGGGCACTTTTTAATCAGGGATAATGCAGGAGAAGTAATCTTTTTTTCAGAGATATCATCTTCTTCCTACTGACAATAAAGAGCTTGGGGAGGACTAGTTGACCCTGTGACTCTTGGTGCAAGTGCAGGCAACAGGGTTACACATTTGGTCTCCATTATTAGGCTAGGTCAGTTGCCTAAGCATAGGTGTCCTGCTGCACTTCAGGCACCCCAGGTTTCCTAGATGTAGCACCTGTAGATAGATCCACTGAATAAAGCTGCAGAACTATACAGATCTGGGTTTTCTCCCAATTACAGATAGTACACATCCAAAACTAGATATCTACATATGTGTGTCCACATATGAGCCAGCTGTTGAGGTTTCTACATAATCGGTGAATGCATGTCGGATGCCTGACATTGCATTTTGAGATCACCTAAATCTGCAGCTCCTGAGGACATAGGTTTCTTACCATGTATCAGGTCTTCCAGGCCCTTCTGAAACTCTTGGACTACATGTAGACAACCGTGTGAAGTGTAACGATGAGAACAAGCAATAATGCAGAATCCAGATACGATATGCATGTCTAATGTCACCTTATATACCATATGACCAAGACACTTTAGACATAGTTAGCATCCAGCTGCTGTTCCAGAAGGACACAGGTCTCCCACAGGTCCTGTGTCAGATCACTAAACCCCATACATCTTCCCTAGAATGAATCAAATAGCCCTAGAGGTACACGTGTAGATAAGTGCTTTAAATTCTCAATATCTACATCTGAACTAATCATCTAGGGTTCTCTTATGGTCAAGAGAAAGATAAAAACTCTTGTGTGGAGGGCATAGTTTTAATGTCATGGCTAAAGTAAGCCACTTATAATGATCCCTTAAAGGTCTGCTTCTCTCTGTTCATTACAAAGGCAGCATGCAAGATGGGTAGCTCAAAGATAAACATCTTCAGTGTTAAATGAGAGGACTCCTACTCAAAATACTTGTGAGCAGCACCTGTGCTATAAGGCCAGTGAAGTCAAAGTTGGAGTCTTGCCAGTGAATTCATTGAAATATTACTAAGACCTTGATTTTATTAACCACTAAGACAGGATCAACCTCTTGGTGCATGGCAGCATTTAAAAAACCAAAGAAAATTTTGTGACAAAACCATTACATAACCTTTGACCTGAGTGATTCCATTCTGCTATGTATTTGTGCTTTATTTATTCAGATTAATATATTTACTTGAAGAATTCTCAAAACCTAGAAGCTTCATGGAGATCAGAAACACTTGAAAAAACAAGTGGATCATTTTTGAGTCATTAGGCTCTGATTTTTTTCAAGAATCCGCTCAGTTCAGATCAACAGATCTACGCAGTGTCAATGCCAAAGAAGCCATGTCAGTTTGAGAAGATGATCATAATTGTGAGTGCACCAAAATGACCTCAAATTTTGAAAAAAAAAATACCCTATGTTTTTAATCCTATTAAATTCTATCGATTCAAAATAAAAGTAGTAGAATGGAAAGAATAAACATACAATATTAAATCACTGTATTATTGCTAGTTTCCATGGAGGAAAAGACACAAGATCCCTGAAGAGATTTGGGTGTATAAACATTATTGACTGCATGGCATTCACTTCATCATTTCCTACATACTTCAGTGGGAATTCAGTGCTCAAGAACCTTTGATGGGTCTTGGTTACAGTGATATTCTTTGTAGTAATTCTCATTTGACCTAACACATGAAATCATGCAGGGCTCACAGTGGCCTTTGTATTACATGGGAGAGTCTGCAGCTACAGTTACATTCCACAGAAAACAGTATGATAACATCTTTCTTTTCCACAGATGTACATAATTTAAGGTTCAATGACTATTTTGATACCTAATCCAATAGGCTATGAGCTTCCAAATATCAATCTTTCTGTCTTCTGAATGCAGTAAGTGGATATTCGAAAATTTTAAATTGATGTTTACTGCTCTTCAGACATTTCAGGTAGTTAGACCAGTGTGTGCATTAAAAACCTGTGGACTTGGCTATCAAAAATATCAGCCAACATATTTACCTTTTCTTTAGTTGTCATGTCAAGCACTTTACAAATATTCAGCCAGCTGTCCCATCAAAAGTACACTGTTTCTCCAGAAAATGCATCTTTGGAACTGATTGATAGAGCAATCACCGGTGAAAAATGAATCATTCAAACACCTGACTAGAAATTCCTTTTTCTGTCCTCTCAGCTCTTATATGGATGGTTGGTACAAAAAAAAAAAAAAAAATTATACCCCATTTCTTGGCATACTCACAGTTTGGTTATAATCAGTTATGTACAGTTGTATGAATACAGAAAGTCTTATTTAATGTAAGTAAATTGTGGAAAAAGAACATCATCAATTTATCCCCCAGAGGGTTACACAAACTAATCTTAAGCCAAAAATACTAGCAGGTTTTCCTTATATTCAATGATTTTATGAATTAAGTCTTTTGAATTTAAAATTTTTTAGACAACAAACTTAGGCAATTAATTTTCTAGCCAATTAATTTATTCTTCTTACTCATATCAGAAAAGATTAGTCTTAGGTAATTCACCAACATTGTTTATATAAGTGTAGTTCAAAAAACTGATCCAATTATTCCCACTCATGGATTTCTCCCTCACCTTTTTCTCCCCCCAGTGCTCCACATCATCCTTTTGTTTTTGAGGAAAGGGCAATGACATGTAAGAAGAAATAGTAGCTCATCTGTTATTGATGAAGAAGCAGTACGTAAAGATAACCTGTGATCTCCCAAAAGACCACATTGCAGTCAGATGGCACTCTGATTTGTATTCTCATTTTGTACTTATCCTCAAGGAGTCAGGACTTCATCTCACACGGAAAAGTTCTTCACATTTATTAAGTTTTATTCAAGTTGTTCTAGACCTTTTTTCAGAATTTCATTGTCATCTGCCAGCACAGACTTTTTGAAAACAGATGTTCTTCAGAAATATCACTAGCTAAGACATTACCAAAGCAAAAAAAATCCCATCATTTCAGTCTCACTAGTTAAATCAGTGAGGCTTTTTTGTCAGTATGGACAGTTGACCTCAGCCAGCTGCCAGGTGTCCACTATCATTCTGTTGCTCCCTCTCTTCAACAGGACAGGGTGAGGGAATAAAAAAAAAGTTGAAAAGCTTGTAGGTCGAGATAAGAACAGGGAGATCACTCAGCAATTACTGTCGTAGTGTAAGAGAGACTCAGGGAAATTAATTTAATTTATTGCCAATCAAACACAGTAACATAGTGAGGAATAAGAACAAATCCAAAACCACTGCCCCTCCACCCTCTCTTCTTTCCAAGCTCAACTTCACTCCTGACTCCTCTACCTCCTCTCTCCAAGCAGGGCAGAGGGATGGGGAATTGCGCTTGTGGTCAGTTCATTTACCCAAGCAACAGACGACTTCCTCATCCAGGTTGCTCCAGAAAGAAAGCAAACCAGACATGTTTGGGGGATTCCTCCAGCTTTGGTAAGCTCAACCAGTCCTGATTTCAATCTCTAAGATGGGATTGAAGGAGTCCTGTGGGGAAGACAGTGATCCATGTAACTGATTTTTTTGGACAGTCTTTAACATGAGAGTGGTGACTCCAGTTATCCTTTTCTGCAACCTTTACAGCAAAGTTAATAACACAGTATATAGAATCTCCTATTTAGGGTCCAACTTTGTTTTGAGAGTGGATTTTTTTAATTATTGTATCTCCAAACCAGATATCAAGTATTTGCACTCCAGCTGGTTGAAATCATCTGGCTTGTCTTCTATTTTCTTGTAAACTTTTTTGTAACCCCAATACAAATTTGAGAACCTGTTCATCTCCATCTGAGGCTGGTCCTAGTGGGGACAAAAGTGCCTGCCAAATATGCTCTCTGCTAGGGACAAACTTAGAGTCTGGCAAAGGGTATTTCTAACATCCTATAGTGCTGTTCCTAAAACTTCAGGTAATTTTAAACCTACCTGATGACAAGGTCAAGCAATTTTATTTTTAAGATTCTTATTCATTCTTTCCACCTGTCTACAGGACTGGATGATTTGGAACATGTAGATGTTGCTATATTCCTAAACTTTTATAGATATTGTTTAGTACTCCTGTTGAAAAATGGGAACTGCTACTGGATTCAATGGTTTCAGGTAATCTGTATCTGGGAATGATTTCCTGCAAGAGTGCTCTGAGCACTTTTTCCTGGTGGGTAAAGCTTCTGCCCATCCTGAGAGCTGATCTATGATTACCAGCAGGTGCTTAGGTCTGCTCATGGGAAGTATGCCAGCATAATTAGTTTGTAGTCTTTGGAATGGGAAACATGCCCATGGTCATCTCCTCCAACTGCTTATTTGGTCTTTTCATCAGAAAACTTCCAATGAGTGGGACAAGAACACACAATCCCTTTTACTGCCTTATGTGTTCCATGGGAGCCAAAATTTTCTCAATCTGGTTAACAACTGCTGTCCTCCTTACCATGAAACTACCTAGCTAAAGCTATTAAATATTTTCTTAGTCAAATGAGGTTTCCCCAGTAGCCCAAATTCCAGTTTCATCTTTCACAGCCTCACAACTTGTTCATAAAGTCCATTCTTCCTGAATAACCTCAGCATATATTTGGGATTATTGATAACTAACCAATCATCGGCAGAGGGAGTTGTTACAGTGGCATACTCCTGTGTAGCAGCTTCAGCTGCTTTATCTGCCAATTCATAATTTCTTTCAGTTTAGCTGGCTCCGTTGGTATGAGCTGGACAGTGTACTACAGCATTTTCCCTTGGAGGCTTGACAGCTTCCAACAACATTTCAGTTACATTAGAAATATTTTTTTCCATCAAATTAAGGAAACCTTTTTCTTTCCATAGTATACTCATTACATGATACATTCCAAAAGCATTTTTAGAATCAATATAAATAGTTACCCGCTGATTATATCCCCACCTGGCTGCTTTTGCATAATTCATCCCTTTGGGATGTTAATTCATCCCTTTGGGTTGGCACTGAGGATTAAAGAGGTTCTGTTTCAGGTACCTCTACATTTAACATTACTGCATAGCTTGTGTGTCATTTTCCATTCACATAGTACGAAAATCCTTCAGTGAGAAGGATCAGATCCAAGTCCTCTAGAAGCTGATCCCTCAGATGCTTCCATAAACAGCTGGAGGGAAACACTACCTTAGCACAACTACGGCGTGGCTCATCATCAGAGGCAGAAGGCAGTAAAGTCACTGAGTTCAAAACATAAACATTATATCATTTAAAAGTAGTATTACCCACATTTAAAAACATTAATTTGTGACAATGTGCTCTTTGTGGAGACTACGCTTGTGTAACATGTTGCTTAAGAATGAGTTCTACTTCATGCAGGATATAGACAGCTATAGGGTGACCCAGGACTAAATGTCTGCTGCTTTCTATGGCAGTCACTGTTGCTGCTATGGCTTTAACACAGGAATTATTCCCCGTTGTTACAGGTTCCAGTTGAGTTGAATGTTAAACCACAGGGCGGCAGTGTGGATTTAGCTTTTGAGTAGCACTCCGCTGGCTACTCCTTTGTTTCTCAAGCACAAATAGTTCAAATGGTTTGGAGTAATATGGCAATCCTGGTGCTGGAGCAGAAGCTAAAGCTCCTTTTACAGCTTGGAAAGCCTTTTCTTTTTCTCGACCCCAACATATAGGTTCCATTTCCTCTGCCTTGGTAGCTTCTGTCACAGGTTTACTTGACTCCCCTAGTCCTGCTATCCAGGGTCTGTGGCCAAACATCCTCACAATTGTTTTCTTTATTACTGGTCAAAGTATTTCTACAATAACCTGGTAGACCCATTCTGGGTTTACTAATCTTTTTCTTTTAATGTGTATCATAAATATTTTACTTCCTGCTGACACAGCTGAAGCTTATAAAGAGATGCACAGTGACCTTTTTTTGCTAAAGCGGTACATAACAAATAGTATCTTTCAGGCACCCTTCATATGTCTTACTGGCAGATACCAAATCATCTACACATTGTACAAGTATAGAACCTCCAGGTAATATAATGTCTTTCAGATTTTCTCCTCATCGCTCTAGTGTGTGATCCTTAAAATAGGTGCAGATGTGAGAGGTGATTTAGTCCATAAACACACTTGCTGCCAATTTGTTGTTAGAATTCTAAAGATTCATTCCCCAATACATCAACAAAACCTGTTGTGGTCTTCCCAGTAGTCACTGGGATGTTTCTTTGCCTTCTGTCTACATTCCTGTACTACAGTTCAATTTATTTTAATGTCCTCACAAGCTCTAACCACATGTATTCCTCCTTGTTCCCCCCTTCCCTCCACTCCAGCTCCTTTCAGCAATTATCTCTATCTGCTAAACAAGACTACTTAGAGAGAAGAATAGAGTTAATCAATGTTTTCCTATAACAGGTGCTACCTGATGTGTTCAGCTTTGGCCAGTGGCAGGTTTGTCCTAGAGCAGGCTGCCAGTGGCTCTAGCAGGCGTGGGAGCAGCTTCTGCTAACTTCTCATAGAAGCCACCCTTGCAGTCCCCCTGCCAGTTAGTTAATTGTTCAGAAATAAGCTTTCTAGCAAAAGTTCAAGGTTGTCGTGGTTTCAGCCAAATTTACCAAAACCCGATTGACAGATGTTCCCTCCTCCCCCCTTTAGGTAANGGATGGAATACCCCTGTTGGTCAGTTCTGGGTCACCTGTCCTGTCTGTCCCTCCTTGCAGGTGGGACCCCTTTACGCTTTTCCATTTCCAACCCTCCAACAGGGCAAATGACGAAAATTACCTGCCCTTGGTTGTTATAGCAATAAGTATAAGGAAGGGCCTCTCTGCATACCATCCCTTGGTATAATCAGGTCTTAATCACTGCAAGAAGAAACAGTTCTGAACAATGTGCTGTTAATTTCAGAGTTTAGTTAGTTAGAAGAGGTCTAGCTAAGAAAGTAAAATTGTAAAACAGAAAATTGATTTGTTTTACCTCAACCAGGACAAAGGTACACTAAGAGATTATAAATACCCATACCAGAACAAGAATGTTATCTCTTGTTAAGATAACAAATACAAACACAGTATTTAGTCACACAAAACACAGCTGCAAATGAAAAACTTATCGACTGCAGACACATGCTGGTCACCAGCCTCGCTGAACTACTGATACTGAAATCTAGACAATACTGTTTATGTGATGCTGAAATTGCTGTAAAGCCTTCAGAAATCAAGTTGATGTTAAAAGGGATGACCACACAAATGACCCTCATGATACTGGTTTTGCTTTGTCTGAACTGATGCTAGCATATAAAAATGTTTTTTCCTGCAGTTTCAAGAGCAATCAAATGCATCCAAACAGACAAATCAGGAGCACTACACAAGAAGGAAAGACACACTGGTGGTCTGAAAGAGTCCCAAATCAAAAGGGGAATCATGGTCCTGAGGAAATCCTAAAGTGTTGCTGCAAGAGCCTTTCCCTTCCATTGGAAAGCCGTTTCCTAGGGCCGTGGGATGCAGACGTGAGAGGTTTTGCACCATTCATCATAGATGTTTGGACCTTGGTAATTGCACTGGGTTTGCAAATCTTGGGTTTGCAAGGTTGCAGGACTGAGATTTACTGGGTTTATTTTCTGATGGGCTTGGAGCTTTGCTTTTATCTTGTTCAGTGATAATATAACTTTTTCTTCCAACCAGGTGTCTATGCGTAGTCTGTCTTACTTTTGGCTATGTTTGTACGGCACACCGATAGTTTTTTAATAGATAGAAGTAACAAGTTGTCATTCTTTGTAGAATAAAACATTTATGACACCAGTAAGGACAGATAGCAATGTGTGCTTGAAGTCCAGAAAGCCAGCTGTATCCTGGGCTGCATCAAAAGAATGGCTTGGCCAGCAAATCAAGGAAAACAATTCTACCCTTCTACTTCATTCTGGTGAAACCCCACCTGGAGTACTGCATCCAAGCCCAGAGCCCCAGTAAAAGAATGACATGGATCTAACACAGTGGGTCCAGAGAAGGGCCACAAATGTGATCAGAGGCTGGAGAACCTCTACTGCAAACAAATGAGAGCATTGGGGTTGTTCAGCCTGGAGGAGAAAAGGCTCAGGGGATACTTTATTGTAATGACAGTACAAGGAGCAACCGTTTTAAACTGAAAGAGGGTGGGTTTAGACTGGACATAAGGGAGAAAATTTTTATGATGTGGCCAGCAAGACTCTGCAATAGGTTGCCTAGAGAAGTTGTGGATACCCCATCATTGCAAGTGTGTAAGTCCAGGCTGTATGGGGCTTTGAGCAACCTGATCTAGTTTAAGGTGTCCCTGCCCATGGCGGGGGGGTTGGAAATTGATGATCTTTACATTTCCCTTCCAATCCAAATAATTTTATGATTCTGTAATTCTATGATGTGATGTAGACAAGTACAGGTGAGAAGTAATTAAAAAAAGGCACAGGCTTGACACTGGAGACACAATGCCTGAAAGCAGTTCACCGCTGTTGACATATAAACTGCAGATCTAGAGCTGCCTAAAACTGCTTTTAAGGGTAAAGAAGAGAACAAAGCAATAAATTGAAGGCTCTATATATAGCAAGTGCGGGTGTAGTGTGGAAACACAAACTAATGAAAAAAGTGCAAGTTATGAAGTTTCTTAGCAAACATAAAAATTAGTTCTAGTGGATATTAAAGTAAGGAGAAAAAAACCACCAACATCAACATCACACTCCTTGCAGGATAACACTTCAGATGCTAGTCATTCTCCATGTGTACCCCAAAATCCAGATGGAAACTGTCAATGTTAGGGGGTCAGTAGTAGGGTGAGCAAAACATCAAGGGAAAGTGGTGGGCCCTAGAAAGTCTATGCATAACAATTTACTGTAAGTTTATATTAGTGATATATAAACTTTTTATTTTTCCCCTGCAGAACAGTATTCTTTTCTTTATTTGCTTCTCCTGCAGCCATTGAATCTGGAGTGATAATAAATCTAAGCACATATCTTGGTAGGTCTTTTTTAGACTGCCAGAGAAGAAACAGATAATGAAAATCCAGTTGAAAACAGAAGCCCATATCAAACTATAAATATCAAAGCAATTCCAGCACAAACAGCCATCTATGAGTCAGCAAGGATTCTGCGTAGGGTTATATCTTTATAAGGTTGCTGTAAATGGCCCTCATTTGAATCTCTTGTTGATCCATGGCCCAGCAATTTGCATATAATTGCAAAGATTGTCTCAAATTCATAAGAGCTGCATTATGGACTGTGAAGTGCAAGTGGCAGCTGATGGTATTAGCACAAGTTGGCTAGAAATGTATTGTTTGATTATAATCAATCATGAAAACAAGAAGCATAGTAATATAAAGAAGAATCATACCCAGTAATGAACACGAGTTCCCTTCAGAGACAATCTCAAAGGGATTCACCTGAATACCAAGGCAGAGTATTCACAATCCTAAATACACATATGTTGTCAGTGTATCTTCTAAATAGCTTCTAGATATCACAATTATCACTGTTACAGCTTGCTGGCACCCAGAGTACCCCAGGGAAAAATTAGTACACTTGTGGCATAAATATATGCTACTGATGGAAATATGAAGTGTAAGACATTTGCTACCTTGGATGATATCCCATTTAGTCACCCTTTCACTTTGGTAAGCACTTGTGCGGAAGAATGGACTTCAGCCACACCATTTTAGGGATGAACTTGTCTGTATTTCCTAAATAAAGACATAAACATAAGCGAGTGCCACAGAACTGTCATACCTCTGTGTGTCAGACAAAAGCAGCACTATATAGCAATCTTCTTTACAAACTCTGACTGTGTTGAACTTAATTGCTTGCTTTGTAAAACTACAATTCAGTAAGATTTCAGTAACCTTTAACTGTTCACTGTGAATTAAAATTACAAATAAATTCTGGATGCATTTATATGTACAAAACTCCAGAATAAATCCACCAGAACCAATGAAGTTTCTTATAATTTGCACCTGAAATAAAACTCTTAAGCAGAGAAGTACTATGCAAATGTGATTTTTTTTTTTTTTTTTTAAAAAAAAGACCTTTCATTACATGCACTGGCAAGAAAATTATAACATCTAATCTGCATGGTTGGTTACTGCCAGAATCTCTAGGCTGAGACACTCAACAAAAATCACAGAAATCTTAAGCAGTCCAAAATTAGCTGAAGGTTTTTTTCTTGGAGTCAGTGTTTATCTAGATTCATTTCTTGTTGAAGGTCAAGAAAACTTTCTCAATGTCTCTTCTTCTTCAATGTTATGGGTTGTTTTAATTTGAATAATTAGATTTTCTCTATCAAAATTGTTCAAAAATACCTTAAAGCATAAATAACTATGAAGCCCCTTTGAATATTAAGGTAAACTAAAGGATGGCTATACCATTCACAGCAAAGTGAATGCTTAAAAAACTATTTGTTCTTTACACACCTCATTTACCACCTTTGCAATTTTATTTTTATATCAATAATGCCCCTTAAAAAGACACGTCAGGGAATATTGCAGAGAGTATCTAAGAGTTATTCTGAATTTGAAACTATGACTATTCATACCAACACTAATTCTGAAAGTTCAGTTTAGTTCATCAGCCCAGAGAAAGATATACCCATGTGGGTCCAATCAACATGGCTTACTTTTTTAATTTCACATACCAGCTGCCTGAAGCAATGAACTAAACTGAGCAGTCCTGTGCTGTCCCTAGGCTGCAAAATGTTGAGAGCAGAAAGCATTACTTTAATTATTTCAACAAGAAACAAATTACTGACACTTGTAACCTTCTATGGAGCTGCATGGAAGCAGAAATTAATAAGTGAACTGAGAATAGTGTAGTCAAGACTTAACATATAAAAAAAAAAATAAAAATTGTATGAAGCCTCCAGATCACCTACTCTGGGAGGCTCAAAGATACTGAAATTACCGTTAACTCATTTCAGGTTTGGCGATAAGAATATCATACATCAAGAAGGAGATGAAAATTGGGGGGAATGTTTTAGCCATTGATACAAATATCTCCTGAAGATGCTTTCTCACTGTATTTTTAGAGACTCACTGGACATTCACTGTTCCCTTTGAAGCAGCCCACCATCATATGTACAAAGTGGCAGTCAAAAATACTTCTGATGCTCCTTTGAAACGGATTGTAATATGTTCATATATCGCAGTTTATCTGTTACATTAGACTAATAGACATATTTGTAAGACAAGGTATCTCACAATGGATACACATTGCTGAGGAGCTGTTGATTGACTGGAAAACATAGCAGGGAATATAATTAAGTGAAGAACTAGGATTCCACATACTGAACAAGTCTTGGCAATTGAGCAGGTCTTTAGAAATTTATCTCGGGATGACTCACTGTGTATAGCAAGTAATAGCAGAAGGAATACTGTCAAAGCAAGCTTTAAAAATCAACTTGTATCTTCTTTATAGCAAAGCGCTTCTTCGTGGTTATGAAAACAAAACACACAAAACCACAGAAAAAGGATAAATAGGTCCATTCCTGAGTTGTTCAAAACTACTGGGAATGACAGCTGTGAAAAAAGAGTTTAAAGAGGTAACAGAATTTGCTAGGGATGCTGTTCCACTCTCACACTTGTTAAATTTGTAGTGCTATTGTCATTCACATCAAAGCAAATATCAGGAGAGAGAATGGTCGTTCAAATATACTAAAGTTAATTAAGTGGTTTTCTAGCTATTTTTCTTATTGCTTGTTTCAGCTTAGAATTTAGGCTTAGCAGATTTGGTCAAACCATTTATTCAGTGAAGTGAAAATGAGATCATGGTATAATCAAATAAAAATCAAATTTGATACTGCAAAGTACAATTTGAGATAGACATTTGTATCACTCTTACTCATTACAATTTAATTTTAATACCATTTTTACATTTTATTACTGAGAATTTTTCAGCTCATTGATGTGATTTCCCCACCACTCTGTCTTAACATAAATGAACGTTATCATCCTCATTAGTAGACTTTACAAGTGTATGTTTTGGTTCACCTCTAAAAGAGGCCATTGCTGGATTGTGCCCCTCATAATCAACTTCTGTGCTGCAAAATAGATGCAGGTTCTATCCAGTTCTTACCCAAGGAGGTGGCAAAACTTTGCAGCCCTGATTGTAAAACTTTAGAATCTCAGAGCAGGATTCACCTGACCACATGCTGAGACTGGCAATCTGTATCTCATCAAAGTTCCCCCAGAGAAGACATCTAAAAGAGATGGCCTGAATTGCCTCTAGAAGTGACTACTGCTTTCCACTGACTGTAAAGAGATCTCAGGTGACAAGTTCAGAAGATACTCAGCATTAGGATGTATGAAACCCAATATTTTTGTAAAAAAGAAACAAATTGAAGAGAATTGTGAAATACAGGCCAGTTTTGGTTGGTTGGTTAGTTGGTTGGTTGGTTTTGTTTGTTTGTTCTTGTTTCTGTTTTTTAATCAGAATTTGTATGCACTTGCAGGGGAAGGAAAAAAAAAAAAAGGAAAGAAAAAAAAAGGAAAAAAAAAAAAAAGGAAAGAAAAAAAAAAAGATAACAAAGATCTGACTTGAAATTTTGAACGAAAGAGATTAGTATGCCAGTTTCAATCCTGGGAGAAAGAACTGAAATCCTTCAAGTTTCTTTTGGAGCCAATCACGTATACAGATGTAACATACTTAAACATGAACAACTAGTTAAGAGGCATACCTGTCAATATTACTTCTGCACACAAAATTGATAACTCCAGCTGTACTTGATCTATATTCTATTTAAGTTCCTTTCTCTAGCTTTCCTTAGTGTGGACTAGTCAATATGAAATACTGTCTTTAGGCACTGAGGAAGAATATAAGATATCTTAATCTGGAACTAGAGGAGCATATAGTTTGGGAACAGCAATTAGACTACAGGGAATTTTAATAGGAAGAGGAGTGTTAGGAAAGCTAATGCTGAAATGATTTACCAGAGTCAGTTGGTTGATTTTAAATTTTATAATTTTTTTGCACAGAAGGGAAAGGGTTAATGAAATTATGTGGGTTCGGCGTTGTTAGATTTGGTAGCATTGTGCATCTTTCTCCGAAGATATTGAAGTTATGTGGGAGAAGAATGGCTAAAATGTTAGACACCACCTCCAAGAGAATTTAACTGCTGGTAATGAGCTGCTAATGGTCAGTAATTTAATGAAGTTGCCTGATGCCCGAGGAAACTAAGGGCACTTGAAAGCTGGCTGAGCAGATTCGCTCCAGAAGAGATACCTTAAAGCAATGGCTTTTAGGGAAACACAAAAGTGGATTGTACCTGTGCTATTGCCAAAAATGCATAGCCAGACAGCATCATGATGGTCAATATTTACACAGGTACAGGTCTTCAAAGGCACACGCCTCGGAAAGATCTAACAATGCTCATTGATTGATGCTCTGATCCCCAGTCCCCGAAGTGCTGCTTCTGGAAATGATATACAAATACTGTGGTCTCTGTTAGTTCAAAGTGCCTGCAGGTAGGCCAGGTATGGTATGTCGGGAACGTATACAAGCACCAGCTGCTACTTGGTATCTATTCTTTAAACCATCTGGTTGGGGGCATACACTGCACAGCGCTAAAACCGGGTTATTGCTTGATCAATTCTGCCATCTAACGGCTGGATTCAGACAGCCCTTTCCGCTGCTGTTAAACGCCAGTTTTTAACTGAATCTGGCTTTCCGCTCTCTGGCAGATATTTCTATTCCGTGCCAGGTTCTGAAGCAGAGCTTGTTGTGCTCCCATAAGAGATATAACCACCCTGCAAAAGCATAATTTTTCCTGTGGCTTCTTTACTCCAGAAAGCGAGGCAGGTAGGTTCCCTGCCGTGCTGTGCGACTGCAGCTCAGAGGAGACACTGCTATGAGTTAAGACCACCTGGTAAGTGGAAATCCAAAAAAACTTCAAAGACCCTCCAATGCCAAAACCCCAGGAGGAGGCTCCCTCTGGACCTAGCATGGCTTTGAAGGCAGAGCCCCCCTTAATCCTGACCCCTTCCTTATTGAAAAGCTGAAGCAATACCTCCCACTGTGCCTCGGGCTGATTAAAAAAAATACACAGGGAAAAAATGAAGTGATTATTTGTACTCACACAGAAACTATATGAAATACACTTGGCTATATACATTTTTATATTTTTTATATTTTTCTGTGTGTATTTTTTTCCACATCTGTATTTTTATACATACAATTGTCTCGCACCAAAATGTATTTTAATTGCATCAAGCATCTTTGTTAATAGGCTGCTTGCAGTCAGAACACAATGCACTGATGGAATAGCGTAATAAGATATGGTCATGATGCTGCAAATACCATCCTCCCCTTCCTACACCCTCTCTTTTCAAAATGGCATAAATCAGTTCAGATATGAATTTTCCTAAGAATGAGACAAGGTTGTTTTTTTTTATTTATTTAGGAGATAAAACTCAATCCTCAATGAAATTTTACTTCTGCTTTGGGGATTCACCCCCCAAAAAGGGAGCTTTTTATGTGTTTGTAGTTGGTTGTAGTTGGTTATAGTTGGTTCCACAGAATCTTTAAGATATATATAAAAAAAAAAATCAATGTGAGAGATTTTTTTACTAAAATAAGCATTATAATAGGACACCATTTGTCATATTTATTTTGTTAATTATGTTTTCTAATAGGCATCATTCCTCCCATGAAAATTAAGGATTGTGTAAACATTGGGGTGCTGGTGGACAGCCAATTGAACATGAGGCAACAATGTGCCCAGGTGGCCAAGAAGGCCAACAGCATCCTGGCCTGTATCAGAAACAGCGTGCTGAGTAGGACTCAGGAGGTGATCATCCCCATCTACTCAGCACAGGTGAGGCTCCATCTCAAGTACTGTGTCCAATTTTGGGCCCCTGACCACAAAAAAAGACATTGAGGTGCTGGAGCAGATCCACAGAAGGGCAACAGAGCTGGTGAAGGGTCTGAAGAGTAAGCCTTATAAGGAGAGGCTAAAGGAGCTGGGGTTGTTCAGCCTGGAGAAGAGGGGAGACCTTACCGCTCTCTACAACTACCTGAAAGGTGGTTGTAGAGAGGCAGGGGTTGGTCTCCTCTCCCAAGTCACAGGCAATAGGACAACAGGAAATGGCCTCAAGTTTTACCAGGGTAGGTTCTAATTGGATATCAAGAAAAATTTTTAGACTGAAAGGGTTATCAAGCATTCAAATGGGCTGCCCAGGGAAGCAGTTGAGGCACCATCCCTGGAGGTATTTAAAAGATGTGTTGACATAGTGCTTAGTGATTGGTTTAGTGATGGGTCATTGTTGGGTTTTTTTTTGGTTTTTTTTTTTTTTTTTTATCTGAGTTAGGATGATAATTGGACTGGATGATGTTAAAAGTCCCTTCTAACCTAGACAATTCTACAATTCTATGATTCTATGATTGTGAGAGAGCAAACGAGCTGGTAATAATGTTTTTCACCTTTGCTCACGTTTACTGACCTCTACCGTAGCAATATACCACTGATTAGAGAAGTATCAGAATCTGGCCAAAATACTATTGCATTTTATGTGTCCTAACTTACTAGCCCGAGATGGTTTCTCAAATCAGAGGCCACCTAAAACACCTGGAAGACCTGGAAAATTCCCACAAGAGCAACACAAAGCGTGTAAAAAGAGAGAATCTCTAGTGTGGTCACTAGACTGGCGATTTGAGGATGTCTGAGCTCACTGGACTCAGTGTCCACACCTAGAGGTCCAATCAATCCATCAGTCAGGATAAGCAGAAACTGAGCAGCTGTTTTTAAAATGCTGGCCACCTCAGAACTGGTGGACATAGAAATTCAGAGAGCTTATAACACCTCAGAATTTCTTGTGTATCTCCAGAGACTTGTGCTACTGGTGAATCGTGGTTTTTTACTAAAAAATTATTTCTCTGTGCAAAACAGAGTTCTAACATGCAGAGTTTCTTGGTTTAAAGGAAAATCCTGCCTGCCAAGATGTGAGCTAAAGAAATACTGAGGAAAAAGGGTAGATCTTTAGTGAAAAACAAAACAACAAACTATCCTGATTCACTTCTGTCAGCCTACTTACTAGATAATAATACAAGACTTGACTAGGCCCACAAGTTAGAGAAATAGGCAAACCTGTTGTCAAAGGTTTCTTTGTACCTTATTTTTTTTCCAAACCTGTAACTGTGATGATTGCTCTGGTTTGCAGTTAATGCGGAAATAGCACATGAGAAAGCCTTGTAAAATTATCCTGCTCAGGCTGCAGGTCCACCCTAGAGTTTGGCAATGGCAAAAACAAGGTTTCCAATGTCAGTAACAGGCTCCCACCTTGCACTGCATTTTTCTATCCCTTCAGCTTTGCCGGCAGAGCTGATTTGTGGTGCACTTAGCAGTAGGTCTAGCTATAATCTGGTTTAAAAATACTACTTCTCAATTTTTTGCTGTATAATAGGTGGAATCACAATCTGCATGAGCTCTAGTAATTTATGATGTGGTATTATACCTTATTTCAGTAGTGACCCTTTTAGTCTAGTAGGCTAATAGTGATTTGCATCAACCTTTCCACCATCATCCGTCCACTGCCTAATTTTGCAGTCCTAACCACAGCTGACATTTTAATTCCTTATCCAGGCTGGTAATCATTTCATGTTGTATAAAGGATATTCATGGAAGGTTTAAATTCAATGTAGTCCCAGGGAATAATTGAAAACAGAAGAATATGTTATGTATATATGCTAATCCATGAAAATGGAGTTTTCTAAAATGGTCTCTAGGTAGAAATAAAGTCTGTCTTTTTTTTTTTTTTCAAGCTGAAATTTCAGTTTTGTCTTGTTTTAATAAAAGCTGTCAATTTTTGTATTTAGAAACACTGAGATATTTTTTATTATACCAGTTCTGATTTTGACAAGATCAGAAAAGCTATCGGATGAAATACTGAGTAGATCCTATGAAAACATAAACCAATGTATGATAGACTATAAAAAAAAAACAAAAAAACAGAATAAAGTAAATGATGAAGCTGAAAGAATATCTCATTATTAAAATGAAACGCCTAGCCAATAGCAATATAAAAGATTTTACACTATTGAAAGAAAGTGAGAGGGGAAAAATAACTCATTTACTCTTTACCCTTTAGAAATGTCATCAAGAAACATTTTTTTCTGCAGTATTTTGACTGCAGCAAAAAGATATTTCCAAAAAAAAATTTATGTTTTGTTTGTTTGTTGGATTCTTTTTTTACAATCCCCCTCTGAAAAACACACACTTTGACCAGTCTTCTTTGTTATCAGTATCCATTATTTGGGAAGCATTCACATATAAGGTTTCCACATGTAAGATAAGGATGCTGGTGCAGTGAGAACACACAAACTGAAAGGGCCCCAAGAATTCATTACTCATATATTTACCAGGTAGAGACATTACAAAGGATGCAAAAGTCCAGAGCAGTGCAAATGAAGGCCATATAGCACTTCAGTGGTGCAGTCAGAAGGAAGAGTCAATATGCTGTACAGGACACATGATTTTTCCTCCATTTGTCAACCTTAGCTTGAGTGCAAACTGATTCTCTTACCCAGGAGTCTTTTTTGACACTCCAGAGAAAAGTGCAGATTTTAATGCTCCTGTGTGCATCAGTATGATAGATAAAGTTTCAGTTTTCACACTGGTCTCCTTGATTTTACAAGCACTGTGGAGGTAGAACCTGATACTTGAAGTGTCTAGAGCTCTTGACAGGCTCTACTCTGTCCTACCTAGCTAATGCTTACTTTCTCAGTTAGCCCCCTGAATTTCTGTTTCTTCCCTTCACTTTATTATCTTCTCTGATGTTCTTCCAGTTTTTGTTGACCTCTCCAATACTCCCCTGAGAGCTGGTGACATCCTGTACTTTATTTTAGGACCTTATCAGTACTTTCTGATGGCTTTCCATCCTTTTTTAATGTTTCCTGACTACTACCAGTTCAAGCCTGTACACTTCAAATCTTCCTTCTCATCTTCTTTCCTTCTTCACAGAGTTGTGCCTCTGCTTATCTTTTTCCCCTCCTCTGTCTGTATAGCTACACATTGTACAAGACAGCTATAAAGAGGTGGAGACGCTGGGGAAATTCTTGGTGAGCTGGTTCTTCTCCAGGAGCCAAGGTTTTGGCAGGCAGAAGCCCACTAAAAAAGACAGGCAGGACAGACAGCTGGAGAATGTAATTTATTTAAAAATAAACAAGCAAAAAAAAAAATTGGTTATAAATACTTCTACAAAAACTAGATCAAGATAGGGGAACAGGGAGGAAAAATAAAATAAAAAATGAAATCTCCTCACTGTCAAGCTGTGTTAAACCATGCCATTTCAAACCAAATTTTAAAAGTACAACTTAAAATAGTACAAGACGAATAACACTGTTGAACTATTTCCTGCAGGACAGTACAGACAGACCTTGGGCAAAGGCTGTTTGTGTCTTCTTCCATGATTCCATAAATACCATCCAAAGATCAACAACCGTCAGGCCACATTGGGCCATTGGCTTTCCTCTGCAAGAGTTTAATTCATGTATAAAACAGAAACAGAGATCAAAGCCAGAATAAACAAAAAGGCAATAAATTGAATACACAAGCTTCCACATATGAAGAGGCTGAAAAGACACACAAAACATAACTGACAACCGAGAAAGAAAAGACAAAACACAGAAAGGTAATTTGCACCTAATAAAACATGATCACAAGGAATCCCACTTCCAGAAGGAAAAGCGAGTATCTCATACTTAAGTCCCATCCTACCATATGACAGATCTCCAGCAGTACATGCTGTGTAGAAATACAGCAATATTTCCCTTTGTCTTGCTACAGGTGTGCGTTTAGGACAGGCGTTTGGTGAGAAACGTTAATTGTCGTTTACCTAATATTGCCATCTAGTGGTATAAAGATCAACTGTGAAACAATCCTCTGAAAGGAGGGCACCGTTGCATGACTTTTACTCTAATGTGGAAAAAAAAAAAAAAAAAGAAGAAAAGTTAACCAAAACATAGCATTAACAACAGCACACAAGAAAGCAAAACTGAGCTCAGTTTGCAGGGCAATGTTTGCCCCAAACATGCAGTTAACTGTGAAGGCAAGTGTCGTGGTTTCAGCCAGATTTACCAAAACCTGATTGACAGATGTTCCTCCCTCCCCCCTTTGGGTAAAAGAGAGAAGAGGAAGGAATTAAAGACATTCAAGAGTTTAGAAAAAAATAAACTACTTTAATGAAAATATAAATAATAATAATATAATAAAAATGAAATTTAGGAAAAAAGGGAAAAAGGAAATATACAGTATATACAAAACCGTATCAAGCTCCCAGGATGACGACCACGTCACCAGCAGGCTTCAGGAAAAGTCCCAAACTGGACTCGGTGATCAACAGGAGCTGGATTCCAGATCTGGAGTCAGGAACGCTGGGATCAGGATCAAAGGCAGACGAACAGGCAGGATCCTCCTTGGACGTCGGCCATCGAAGAAGGGGAGTTGACGTTTTGATCCCGCAGCTTTTATACGGGGCATGATGCGGATGGGATGGAATACCCCTGTTGGTCAGTTCTGAGTCACCTGTCCTGTCCGTTCCTCCTTGCAGGTGGGACCCTTTACACTTTTCCATTTCCAACCCTCCAACAGGCAAACAACAAAAATTATCTGACCTTGGTTGTTATAGCAATAAGGATAAAAAAGGGCCTTTCTGCACACCATCCCTTGGTATAATCAGGTCTTATCACTGTGAGAAGAAACAGTTCTGAACAATGTGCTGTTAATTTCAGAGTTTAGCTAGCTAGAAGAGGTCTAGCTAAGAAAGTAAAACTGTAAAACAGAAAATTGGTTCGTTTTACCTCAAACCAGGACAGCAAGAACACAAGCCAGGAAAACATTGAAGCATTGAAAAAAGTTACAGGCAGGGCATGCCAACACTGTGAAAGTAATATGCAAGACACAAGCTAACAGTTTATAGGTGATTTAAAATACGGAAAATAATAAGCAATCTACCAATTACACTATGGTCTCTGACATAATGTGAATCACCGCCTCCACTAAGTGTGCTGCAGAAGGCACAACACACAACATGGTGAGGAAGCTCCATCAGAAACATCTGTCCCTTAGCACAAGAACCTAATAAATGGCTTAAGCAGGGAAAGCTTAAAAGCAATACAAGTGTTCCTCAGATCTAACTTAGGGGTGTCACAGTTAGTCTGACTTTATTGTCCTCCATTCCCTTTGCAGTTATTGAGAGAAAATAAATACTTCCACTGGTGATTTATCCTACCCTAAATCAGCAGCCAAAGGAAGTCTGAAGATGTCTATTTGTCTCCAGTGAGTATGAAGAGAGCCTAAGGAGATCAGCTTATATTAACACCAACCTAAGCTGATCGCATTGCAGGCGGTTGTGGGCCAACACAGGAAATCTCAAGGGCAAAATTTACTGACATAGATTTCTAAAATTGCTTGCCTAAATACACAGCCTGAATTCAAAAGCAGTGAATTTATTACTTTGTCTTCAATAGTTAACATCTCCCCCTGGATCTCATCTTCCAAAACTCAAATGCACTTTGTTATGCAAGCGTGACACCAAAACACAGAAGAAACCAAAAACCAGTAAATTACTTACCTGCTAGATAGCCACAGGGCATATGGGGCATGCTATGGGGGTCCTTATGAAAACAACATCTGGTAGACATGAAAGCAAACTCTGACTTTTATATGCCAGATGTACTCAGAACTTTGGTCATCAGCAAGGAAGACAAAAAAAATGGTGATCTTGAATGAGGACAACTCAGTTAACATAACTGAATTACTGATTGCAGGTCCTCATTCCTCTTCACTGACTACACAGTGTACAATGAGTGCACCAGATGTGGACATCTGGACATGTTTCATTCAGTGCTACCTGGATACCCTTGAGTATTCTCATTTGTTGCCAGCTCCCACTCCAGAACCACCAGGCTCTTCTAAACTTCCTGTAGAGACCCACAATCCAACAGAAATGTCACATATACTCTAGTGTATCCAAAAGGACGCTGGGCAACTAAGTTTAGGCAATTGGCTATGCTAGGAGTTTAAACTCCTAGTTCGTGTGTTGCATTTAGGTTTAAAATTTACTGCTGAAGTCCAGTTTTGGCTTTTCACACCCAAAGCTAGATGTCTATGTGGATGTTTATGTGTGAGTTGATGTCTAAGCTCCAAACATAGCAACAGGTGAACAGGGACTTGATTGAGTTGCAGACAGAATTTAGAGTTAATTTAGTTGTCTGCTGGATTTAAAACAAGCACATGGAACTGGCAGATGTGACCCAGGAGCAACTGGAGACCTGCTACCTTCTGAACGAGAAGCTGAAAGCCAGGTGAGACTCCCCAGAACAGCTCAGATAGTACTAGCCTGCAATGAGATCCAATGAGTCAGATTAAAATCACAAAATCACAGAATGGTTGGAGTTGAAAGGGACCTTAAAGGTCAATGAGTTCCAGCTCCTCTGCCATGTGCAGGGACACCTCCCATTAGACCAGGTTGCTCAAAGCCCCATCCAGCCTGGTCTTGAACACTCCCAGGGTTGGGGCATCCATAACTTCTCTGGGCAACCTGTTCCAGTGCCTCACCACCCTCACAGGAAAGAATTTCCTCCTAATATCTAATGTAAATCTTTTCTCTTCCAATTTAAAACCATTACCCCTTGTCCTATCACTCCACTTCCTGACAAAGAGTCCCTCTTCAGCTCTCCTGTAGGCTCCCTTTAAATACTGGAAGGCTACTAGAAGGTCTCTGCGGAGCCTTCTCTTCTCCAGGCTGAATAGCCCCAGCTCTCTCAGCCTGTCTCCATATTAAATCTAATCTCCACCTTAGTCTCAGACTGAATCATAGAATCGTAGGACAATTCATGTAGAAAGGGACCTCAGGAGGTATCTAGATCAAGCTCCTGCTTAAAGCTATGAGGTTGCTCAGGGCTTTATCAAGTCAGATTTTAAAGACTTCCAAGAATGCAGACAGCACAACTTCCCTGGCAATGTGCTCCACTGCCTGACTGTCCTCATGGGGGAAAAGATTCTCATTACACTCAGTCTGAAACTCTCTTTTATCAGTTTATGCCCATTGCTTCTCATCCTCACACCGAGTGCCACTATAAAGAGCCTGGCTCTGGCTCCTGTTGACCTCCCCATAGGCATTGGGGGCTGCTGTTAGGTCCCCCTGCAGCCACCTCTTCCCCAGGCTGAACAAGCCCTGGTTCCTCAGCTTCTTCTCACAGAATAAGTACTCCAGACCAAATCATCCTGGTGACCTTTCCGTAACTTGCCCCAGTTTATCGATGTTTCCCGTACCTCGGGGGGTCCAAAGCTGGGTGCACCATTATTGATGCAGTCTAGTGAGTGCTGAGTAAAGTGGAGGGTGATACCTTCCCCGGACCTGCTTTCTTGTAGTTCTGTTGATTCATCCCTGTCTGTCTTTGCTGCCAGGGCATGCTACTGACTCATATTCAGCTCGCTGTCCCTCAGAGCTCCCAGGGCCTTTTCTGAAGAGCTGCTCCTTAAACCGTCAATCCCCAGCTTGCATTTCTACCAGGGAGTCTTGTACCACCAGCCATGACTTTGTTACCTAAGGGTATGCATCTCGAGACCTTTGAGATCTTCAAATGAATCTGAGAAATATGACACAGTCTACAGTAAGTCTGCACTATTCTGGAGTGGCAGGTGGATGGGACACAAGGTGTCTCAAATGGTTCTAGATTTGTGTTTGGGGCAGAACCATCTAAAGTCTGGAGCTGAATCCTCTCCCTGCCCAACTTTCAAACACCTCATTGAGTCCCATCTCTCATGTCTCATTTAGCGATGAGAACCAGACAAGCAAATTATGAAGAATGGACTATGTTAATCATGGACAGGACTAAACAATATATCCATGCCAGGAGGGTTATGAAAGACAATTTTAAATGATCAGCTATATATTTGTATTAAATGATGCAGCCTTTAGCTACCAGAAAAACTCAGTGATAATATAACACACAGAGGGAACTTAGACCAGAAAAGGAAACATGATTAGTGGTTATATTGGAAGATATGAAAAATGAAGAGTCTGTGGTTACCCCAGTAAGGAAAAAGAAAAGTTTCTGATGTGGCTTAAATAAGGGGAATGTGGAGAAGCTGTGATATTTAGACACTTTCAAAATCTATTGCGTAGTTTTAGGTTATGAATTCATATGTAATATAAAATTTAAAATATCAGCTAATAAGGCTTATTGTAAATTGATTATTAGCCATTATTTTGTATTTTAAGTCTGTTTTAAATCAAAAGCTATCAGACATTTTTAAAACCATAATGTGATCCTGAAATATTTTTATCAGCCCTGGAAGGAAGTCTGTCAGTAGAAAAGATGGTCGGCATACCACAAACTGCTTGGAATCTGGCAGAAGAGGACTAGAAAATCCCTGATATATCCAGTTCCAAGGACCACAAGAGAAAACAAAAATGTGAACGTTCATGCCAAAGGTCCCTCTAGACCAGTATCCTGTCTCCGACAACAGGAAAAAGAGTGGATGGATGGCAAAGAGTTAAGAAGGAAGCAGCAATACGTCTCCCAGAGTACTCAGCCATCTTCCAGGGTTCTGAAGATTTGGATTGTCTTGAATCACAGGTATTTGATAGCTCCTTCTGGATTTTTCTTCCGTGGAGAACAGGATGAAGAGACGTCAGCCTGATGTTACAGTAGAACTTGTGATACAGAACTCCAGCCACAAACACAAATCCATCTACTTGTAAGATGACAACCCAGTGAAAGAATGAGTGCTTTGTAAACATAGAACTTTTTGCTATTCTAGTGTTCTTATACCTCTAGTATGTCTTTCTGTCCGTAACAGTATGACGGGTTCACACAGAATCAGTGCCTTGAATTTCTTGCCCTCTAAGATTCTATGGGATTTTTTTTTTTTTGCTCAAAAATTTTGTAAAAAGGTTTGTAAACCTTTATTGTATAGGTTTTAACAATTTCTCTTGACAGAACTATATACAAGCCACAGGTGGTATCGCTTGAATGATGTCTCACTTCTGTCTCTGTACTGAAGGAGAAATATTTTTTTCCTGAGAAATAAAACTTTCAAAAATATTCAGAATGAACAGTAAAGGAAAATTCTGGATAATGGCTGGATATAATGGCAAAAGCATAACTTTGGGTGAGGAACAGAGGAAAGTGTTAGAGTTTCAGGATTTGGATATGTACTTAAAGGCAATGGATTAAGAAAAAGGCACTAGGCTAAGATTTAGGGGTAGGGTTGAGAACTTTGGTAACACTGAGGGATTGTGCTTAGGTGAAGACCAGGCACATCACCATCTCTTCAGTCCTCCTTGCCTCCACAAAAATCCCACCATTCTATTTGCTGAACTCCCTCCTGTCCAGCCTCAAACTCCTGGACAATCAGCTGCTGAAACAGGGGAGTTCTCATAGTCAGCAGCCAAGTGCTTTCCCTCTAACTTGCATCTCCCTCTCCATCCCACAGCCTCCCTGCTCCTCTGAGCTCCATAAGGGGCTTTGGTAGGGCAGAGGATTAGTGGTTGGATTCTGGGTATTGCTTTTCAGAGTGAGCTGCAGGATCAATCTATGTGCAAAGAGGTCATGGACTGCCCTGTGCTGGGTACAACCCATGCCAGCTCCACAGCAGACAAAATAGATGCACTGTGTACTGGAATCAGAGGGATTTCTGGAGCCTCTGGAAAAAAAAAAAAAAAAAGTGGTAAGTGTTGAGAAAAAGAGACAAGGAAAGAGACAATGATGCTACAGAAGAAGACACAAGACAGGGCCTAAAGGGAAGAACAGTAGTGCAGGAAAAACATCAAAGAAGAATCACAGTGCTGGAGACAAAGAGTAGCCTGGGCAAGGGCTGGAGCCAAGTATCAGACTGACAGGGACAAAGAGGAGACTCAGAAGGAGGTATGACTCTAAAGATGTTGTGGCTGGTGGAGGAAACCACGTTCGAGCAGTCAAGTAAGAAAAGAGGAGCTGCAAGAGAAAAGGAACCGACTACATACCAACCCCAACCTCCCACACCATCCGCCGGCCCAATAAAAGGACTGAGCATAACGCATAGCAGATGAATTGGAAGCACGAACAGAGAGAACAGAGATACCCAGAGGGAAACCATTTTGGTTTTTCTATACCAGTCAGTAACTAAAAGTTTTGTTAATTGGCAGTAAATTACATTGTTTGAAATTTCCTGACACAAACCTGTTTTTCTTGCCCATCACACTCCTGTGTCCAGGCTTTAGCTCCATAACCTCACAATCTCTGTATTTTTTCTGCTCCTGGGGGCCTAACACATGTGAGCTGAGGTTAGGAAAGGGCTTTAGCACTTGAGGCTTGGACTGAAGGGCTGAGAACCTCACTTTAGGGTGGTTAAGGCGTCAGGCATCTCATTAGGATTTCTGCTTAGGGGTTTGGATTCTGCCCAGGACTGGGTATTGAGCTCACTTTTAAGGTTTTAGGATTTAGCTTTTGGGATTAAGGGAAGGCTCCAGGTGAGCGTTCTAGATCTGCTTAGGGATCCTGGTAAGGGCATAAACTATGGATTAGCTTTTTGTGTTGTAGTGTTTGTTAGAAAAATTACCCTTCTCAGTAAGTTTTATTTTGGCTATATTATACAGAATAATATTTTTTTTATATATGTCAGAACTTCTAATGAAAGTTTATGTCAAACTCTGTTTTGGGTTGACCTCTATTGCATTTAGTGTATTTATACTAGATTAATTTGTTTCGCTGTTGCTTATAATGCTCTGCCTATGTTTTTCCTTGCAGTTGGTGAATGATTGAAAAGATTTATTTTATCATAAGTGAAATCGGGAGTCAGGACGTACTGCCTGCAAAGCTAATTAAAACCTGACACAGCAAACTGAACTGGGGCTCTGTCCTGAAACCACGACAGGATCGTGCACACAAATTGCACTTCTGCTTGTTACCAGCAAAGGGAGCTGTTAAGCCCTCCAAACTGCTGCATCCCTCTCTATGACTGAAGGTAAACGGGAACTGACACTTGAGTATTTTCACTAACATGAATACATCTAACTAAATTCTTCATTGACTTGGCTTCTTCTGATGTTTAAGCATAAATATTGCCTTTTTGTTGGTTTGGTGTGGTTTTTTTTTTCCCCTTTCTTTCTCTGTGCTTTTTTGTTGTTTGGTTTTTGTTTGGTTTTTTTTTTTTTTTTTTTTTTTTGGGAGGGTGGAGGGGGAGAGGGAGGAGGCAGAGGGAGGAGTTGGTTTTGGGGGTGGGTTTGGTTTTTTTTCTGTAATGGTTCATTCCACAAGCCTTTGTACACATTGATTGATAAAGTCTGCACTTCTTTTCTCAAGTCTCAGTCTCTTGTGACCATTTCCTTTAAATCACATAGTAGCAACAACTGCATAAAAAAAAGCTTAGGAACCTCTTGGTGGTATCACATTCTGACCAGGTGCCTGTGTCATCCTTTTGTGATGCATTTGTATTGTAACTGATTGATAAACTGATCTTTTGCTCTGCAGTAGTAACATTTTATTCTGGCTGACTTTTATCTCCCTGAGATAGCGATGAAACCGTTCTGTTTTCAAGATAACTACAAAGCCTACACTGTAACAGACCGGTTGCGTGAAGGTTAAGGTTGATAGATCATGAAATGTTCTTTTTGTCCTTTTATCAACTCACTGTACGCTTAAACGTAATAAAGAGCACAAAGATCCATTTTCACCTCTCAAAGAAAATCCAAAAAACGGGAAAAAAGAAGTGGGTGGCTATAAAAGTAAAGGTGTTACTTTCCTCTGTTCACTCATCATTTAAACTTGCACCGCCTGTCTTACCATTGCCAAGACTGAGGAAAAATAAACTTTGCTGTGTGATGTTATCTGCTGGCAGGTATTAATAACCTCCCAGATGATTTAGTATTTATTCAGTATATGCTCTGAGTAAGTGTAACTGAGCATTATAAAAATACACTGAAAATCTTTGCTCATTCTGTAAAACAGATACATTTGCACGACAGACACAAAAACACTCTAAACAATTTGGAATGATAAACCGGCATAACTCATGTTATCAAAGGCCAATGGAGCTGCAAAAGAAGAACCGCACAGTCTGAAACACAGGTGGAGTGATAGGAGTTTAAGTACCTAAATCACTGCAAGCTGGATGCTAGGGGCTGATTACTGTCCCTGAGTTGTTTCTAGAAAATGTGTGAAGAATCCCTGGGGCAAACACAGAGAAAGAATAGGTCAAGTATGTGGGTTTGTTGAGTGGGTACTCTTTTCCCAGCTGAAGTTATAAAATACAATTTAAGCTGATTTAAAATTTCATTATAAACCAGAAAAAAAAGTTACACTCTTTACATTAATAACTCAGCTCCTGACTTTGCTCTTATTTTGAGCTCATCAAACTCACAAAGACAATTCAATTCACTAAACTTTCAGAAAACTTCATCTCCCCTTCTTATCCATCTCTTTCACCCCCTCAAAAAAGTCAACTGTTTTGTGCCAGGAAATTGGTTCCATCTACTTGAACCAGGACTGCGTGAGTGCCAGAGAGGCCTCTAGAGGCAGAACCATCCAGCTAAAACTAGGGTGAAGAAAGAATGGTGTTACTTCACCGTGTAGCTTTAATCTCAGCTACTGGCATAAATGTAAACCAGATCATTTATAAGGAACCTGATTCCATAAAAATCCATATAGGATGTCCTTACAGGTAGGATCTGCTATTAAAAATGGGATTAGAAAACATAACAGAAGCATTTGGAGTCATCGTGAGTGAAGCAGTGTATGCTGCTACTAGATTGAATCTAGTTAGCCTAACTCTTAATTTATTAAATTCTGCTTCTTCATTACTAGTTCATTACTTGACTGTTCTCTTGTTTCAGCTGCAGAAACCTGGAATTCTGAGTTTTATATGGTTTGAAGGAGTTTATATGGTTTACTCCTGGACTCAATGGTCCTTTCCAACATAAATGATTCTATAAATGTTTTTTTTTTAATATGCCTTTTCCATTCCTCCTTGTTTCCTCTTTTCTTATATGTTTATACTCCTATACAACCTGCTTACACATCTCAATATGCCTGTAACAATACAAATGTCAAAATGACATCAATTGATTTAGAAAACCCATGACCAACCTACTTTGTCTTGTTTCAGTCATAACCGCAGTGAAGAGAGAAAGCATGATCTTCTTTCTGCAGGGCAATGCTTCAATTAGTCCATGGCTACTGTTTTTGAAAAAAAAAAAAAAAAAAAATCTCCATGGTTTCATTCATGCCACAAATGTTTTGAGAACACTTTTTTTTTCCTTCCTCAAGTTGCTAGATACAGGCACCTTTTCTACTTCTCACAATATTTCATAGACAGAAAAGGCACAGTGTGACTCTGGGGCACCACAATCTGAAAAAAAACCAGGAACCTGGACATCACGAAACCAGAACAGCAGTGGTTGGCAGTACAATTTTCCAAAACCAAACTTCTTTTCAATCACAAAATCATCTAGGGGTTAGTGGCCTCTGTTGATATGACAATCTTTAAGAGGAAGAAACAGCCCTTTTCAAGAGACACAAGTCTTTGGGAAAGGTCCCCCACCCAAGTAAGCAGATATGGGTTTTATCAGCTTTCCAGAAAAATCTCTGTGTTTGTAAACTAGCCAAGTAATAACTATATTCACAAATGTGACTATTTCTGAGCTCTGGTACAGCAATAATAATGAAGCGCAAAGTGGTACACAGGCACCTTTGATTATCAATTCTGAACTACATATGTATCACTGAAACCAAGTGAATACATTTCATCTTCTGTGGAATGCACTTCAAAAGCATTTGATAAGACTTTGGCCTCATTTAAATCAACTGCATCAATTGGAGACAATTTTGCCTTAGGTAGAAAAAGGTTCTTATGCATACAGCTGAAGGGATTTTTTTTAGATTCTGTCTTTCCTTCCCTCACATGAGGGAAAATTAAAGCAGAGGAAGTAAATTACCACAGTGAGGTATCAGAGGTTGTTATTTGACTATGGCCAAGTGTATCTTTACTATCCAATTTAAGTAAACAGACATGTTCAGAGAACGGAGAACTTTGGATCATGAATAAAATTATACTAAACTCACTACTGTGACTTGCTAGGCTGTGGAAAAATCTCTCCAGTGAACTGATGAGAGAATTTGAACCATTAAAAAGGATAATGAAAAATAGTAGTGGGAACATGGTAGTGAAAAATGTTCCTATATCATTAAGCCTTTTCCTCTCCTAACATGGGAAGCAAGACATTTATTTTCTATAAATACAGCATCTTCCATCTTCATCTTTTTTTTTTTTTTTCTTTTTTTTTTTTTTTTTGTGACAAATCATCCCTTCTCTGCTTGGAGTTCTAGTCCTACTTTATTCACCAACAGTTTAAATTCTTTTCTTGAACTTCTGTGCTAGGCATGTAGATATTTCTTCCCCCAACCTCACATTTACTATCAGAAATTTTATCTTCTCTCAGTTTTCATTTCATTAAGCAAAAATAACATGTCCTGATGGTATCCCTCTGCCTGATGTGTTCTATGCCTTCCATTCTCCACCTACACACTATAATTGCAATTCTTCCAGCTTGGTTTCATTTTTCTTGAACATGAGTGGCACAAATGATATGCAATATTTCAGTCACTGATAATAATTAAAAGCAGTGTTACCTCCTCCATATCCCCCTCTTAGGTACTGTAAAGCTTAGTAGATCTGGCAGGGTAATCCAAATTCCCCAAGACCGGCAGGGTGATTTGGAAGACTTACACCAGGCATACAGGCTCTATAAACAAGTAATAAAGAAATAAACATTATTTTGGGAGCCTGATTAAAATACCTGTGTCTCTCACTATCGGCAGTATGGTACCTTGGTCCATCAGAGATGAGAGCAGAGATCTCACAGGCTCTGAGCAATTGCAGAGACTCTGAGTGCTCTGATTTCTTTTCAGATAGTGTAAATCTTTCACCTTTTACTAAAGATTTCTGTGAGAGGAACAGGCTTGGGTTGTTCTGGAGAGCAGTGTCCAGTTCAGGACTTCCCAGTACAAGAGAAACATGGACATACAGGAGAGCATCCAACAAAGGGTCTCCAAAATGGTGGACTAGAGTGGCTCTCCTGTGAGTAGAAGCTGAGAAAGTTGAGACTGTTTGGCCTGGAGAAGAGAAGGATCGGGGGGATCTCATCAATGTATATAAATACCTGAAGGGAGGGTGCAAAGAGAAAAGCGTCAAGCTCTTTTCAGTGATGTCCAGTGACAGGAGTAGAGGCAATGGGCACAAACTGAAACACAGAAAAGTCTGACTGAGCATCAGGAAACATTTTTTTACTGTGTGGGTGATGGCACTGGCACTGGTTGCCCACAGAGGTTGTGGAGTCCCCAGTCCTTGGAAATATTAAAAAGTTACCTTGACATGGTCCTGGGTGTCCGGTTTCGTGTGGCCCTGCTTGAGCAGGGGAATTGGACCAGATGACCTCCTGAGGTCCTATCCAACTCATCCATTCTGTGATTCTGTGCCCAAGGGAGGACAAACCACCTGTTTACACTGTAGCACAGGTACTGGAACTCAGCCCCAAAAAATGAGATGAAGGTTCTGCGTCAGTACAGGAGTCCCACTCCATATCCCATGTACAAGACTACCATTGTCTTCAAGTTACAATATTTTGTCTTTTTGTGTGAACCACTTCTCTAAGACTTTTCTAGAAGTAGCAAGTCTGTGGACATACAATTTTTTCCTAAAATATCAACATATTGGTTCTACAACAGACTACTATTTTCTGTACAAGCATGTGTCAGGCATCTTTCTTTCTTTCCAGAACTTTACATCTAGGTAACAATTTTCTGTTCCTGTTCTTATAAAGAAATGGAAACATTCTCAAAATGCATTCAGTTTATGATTTTATTTTTTTTTTTAACTAGAACCCAGTTCTGATTGCTTTATCTGCTGAACCCACCCAGCCACTCCACCCCCCAGTGTTTTGTTTAGAAATTCTTTACCTTTTACAGAATCACAGAATCTTCATGGTTGGAAGGGACCTCTGAGAACATCGAGTCCAACCATACACATACCAAAAAAACCTCCCAGACAACAACAACAAAACCACACCATCCCCAAAAAACAAATCACCCAACCCAACAATCTTGGCCACTAGAACATGCCCTGAAGTGCCACATCTACACGTTTCTTAAATACCTCCAGGGATGCTGACTCCACCACCCACCTAAGCAGTCTGTTCCAGTGCCTGACCACCCTCTCAGGGAAGTAATTCTTCCTAATACCTAATCTAAACCTCCCCCGGTGCAACTTCTGACCATTTTCTCTGGTCCTGTCATTATTCAGTTTGGAGAAAAGGCCAACACCCACCTCCCTACAAACTTCTTTCAGGTAGAGGGTACTTGAACTCTGGTGAGTATCACAGTCTTCATGTTCTAAAATAAGCAGTCCTTTGTGGGTGCTATAAGACCTCAAAGAAAGAAATGGGCCAATAGTACTCCCCAGAGCTACACTAGTTTGCACAAGGTCCTCCAGGCTCAGACATTTTAATGTTGTACTTTCATACTAAATATGTAAAACATAGGTATTTTATTTAAATAAAAGCAACAGCTTTAGGCACCAACCAGCCATAGATACGAATTTTCTCCTCTTATTTTGTCCTAGATGTCTCAACAAAAAACCTGTAGGAATTATGCTTCAATCTGATATTAAGAGTGAGTTTCCTTGTAATCTTTCATATCAATCAGCCTAGATTTGATGGCAGGAAGGTGGAGAAACAGTTTTTATGGTTTTGGGGCATTGAGACTTAAAGTAACACCAGTAGTTTTTGTATTTCTCTTCTGCCTGACTACACTTCTTCCCTTTCTAAAAGGCAACTACTTATTCACCAGTGTGTAGAGAAGGAGTTGAGCAATGAAGCTAGTTTTCTAATGATTTAACAAACAACAACCGTAACAAAGAAAAAACTGAACATGAAACATCCATGCTCAAAAATTCAGCTAGGCCTATTCAGTCTTTTAATCTCCCACACTTATAGCAACTGGAATGCTCATTCTTGAATTTAATAATGAGATAAATACCACTGTGACCATACATTGCATATTTGCAGGCTTTTTTTAATGGCTTTTGCAATTGGAGGTGGATTTCAGTGCACTTCAACGAAGTATAAAGACTATGCTTATCCTTTAGAAATATCATTAGGGTTAGAATTTCCAGGATAGAAGTAAGATGGAGTTTTAGCCTTTGATGTACTCTAAGTCTCACACCCTATTTCCTCTGAAGACATATTAGAGAAGACAGAGAACATTTTCATTGTCAGTTATTTCCTCCAGAAATCCAGTAGATTAACCATGGGAAGTTGTGTATACAGCCATTTTTCACTGTTATAGTGATAACAAAGAAATCTGTTCACAGTAACTCCCTGCTTTCTGCCATGTTGGACCATGTTGACTTTCCAACTGGGCATGTTCCTGTCCCTGGAGCAATCAAAGAACAAGAGCAACATGGTCAGATGAATCACTCTCTCTAATTTTATGGATTAGACCTCCTCCAGTCACAGTGTAAACCGAGGCTCTCATTTTACATCTAGGCTTCACAGCATTCATACTTACAGTGTGGTATAATTAATATGACCTGCAAATCTCCAATGGATTACTTTAGCTTTGTGAATATATTTTTGTTGAAAAGATCTACATCAAAATAAAGCCTAAGCAGAGAGTAGAGAAGGAGATGTCAGATCTTTAACACTGCTGATACTCAGACTATAGAAACAAAGTACTTCAAGGGAAAGGATTATGGCAAGAAAACTCTAAATGGAAGTCAAAATTATACACAACTCAGTTATACCCTAAATTAAGCTACCACCTGAACTTGAGTCTCAAGAGACTTGAAAAGTGGATTGTTCATAAGATTCATGTGCTGTTGTTCCAAGAAGAAAAATTAAGTCCGCTACCAACAATAAAAAGTAAACTAATTCCAGTAAGAAAAAAATGTGGCTTTTAAATAACTACCTGAGATTTTTTCAAACATTTTAAGTGTTTACACTTAGTACACTTAGTTACAGTATTTTTCTGTCATCAGAAAACACAGTCAGAATGTATCTGGTTCAGAAATTCACTAGACAAATAAACTGACGACAATAAAATGTGTGGATCAAGTTTACAGCGGTATTGGGAACACTCTTATTTTTTTTAAATTACTTTAAAATAGGACTACTTAAGAAAAAGAGGAAAAACTGTACCACTTTGGTGATGTTTTCCCAATTTGTTATTAAGAAATCCTATGAAGTGTAGTTGTTTTTTTGTTATATCATGCCAATTTATATTTGATTTGCCAGCCTGAGAAGGTTTTGGCCGTGGTTTGCAGGCCAGGAAGCTCCAACAAAAGATTATAGAAAACAAGCCAATACCATTGCATAGGATATAAAATATGGAACACTTTGTAATATCCACTTGAGATACAATAGATGACTCAGGTTTAGGACAAGTGGTAGCAGAGATAAGGATAGTAATGGATTGTAAACCATTGTTCAGACTAATCACTCACGTAGTTATGGGAAGAGTCTTCCCAAAGTACATAGCTCATGGGCTGGGGTGCTTCATATCCTTATCAGCTCTAACTTGGACCTAACTCCCAGGCTGTGCATTTGTGCTAACTCTCAAGAATGCCATCACAAGTCATATAACCCTTAAATTATGGTGACTTCAGTACTAAGTATCTTGGCTGTGGTGCTGGCTTCATAAAGGACTATGGACGTGTTGCCCAGATGTCTGCTCTCAAGTTTCAGACTGGCAAAATAAGGATTGTCACTTTTTTTGTGTGAAGGATCTGCTCTGAGGATAAGCATGCTTCTCTCTGATGAACACACATACTTTTTGGTGTTAAGGGTACGGTCAAGAAAGTTCATCCAGTCATCTCCAATTTAAACTTCACCCAGTATAAAAGTAAGGGATCAGGACTATGGAGGATTAGTCAGAGAAGGGAGTTAGGTGATCCCTGTGCAGCAGATGGGGATAGCTAACAACATCTGTATTTCCAGTCAGGACCTTGGTTTGCTTGTAAGAAAACTTGAACAAGAGGCTAATTTCTTTGGCAGAGCTGCATGAAATACTATTGGATTCCTCAGGTATTTTTGTCATCCAAAAAATTCCTTTCAGAGCATGGACACCTGAGTGAACAGGTTATATACTTTGAAAATACACCTGTTGGTTGCAATAGCACCCATATTTGTACAATAGTACTTATTCAGAACACTGTTTTAGGCTTAGGCTAAAAGTCAGCTGGTAAGGTAAATTCCTGCCTGGACCCTTTCACAGTGACAAGCAATTTCTGACTCAAAATTTTTAAGCCAGAGTTGTGGTCCTTGACGGATTTTTCTTTTATTCACTCAGGCATTCACTTTTGCAATCCTTCCAAACTTTTAGCACCTACGGTAAGTGCAGGAAAGGATTATGAAGAAGACTGTGTGATGAACCAGCTCCTATTTGCCTGTTTTAAATCAGACACTTGGTTTTGATCAATACTGTCTATTCTATAGACATGGTATAATGGACATAAATGCTGCAAGAGCCAGGAAAGAAGGTGCTCATGTTGAAAGTGAAGGAGGCAAGAGAGAGGGTGAGTTTTAATCTACGTTAACCTCAGACGTTTTTGAGGTCAATAAAAAGATATCTGAGTTTACAGCAAACTCACTGTAAAGGTAAGTAATTATGCTGTTATAGAAAAATGAGCAATGAATAATAAAGAAAATTTACTGAGAGCTTAGTTGTTTTTTGTTTTTTTCTCATATTATGGCCCTTCAATTCTAAAGAAGATACCAGGAGACAACCACAATTGGCAATATTTAAAAATATTGAAAGAAAAAGCATCATCTGGAAGATTTCACAGTAAAAGTAGATGCAGTTCCTAGTAGTCTGAATAGACACTCAAAATGAAAGATAAACCACCTCCAAACAATTTACAGCTGAAGATACTAGAAGTACATAAGGTATTGAATACATTTTTCCTATATGGGTTAATTTTAATCTTTGCTTCATTTTCTTAACTATCCTCGTATACAGAAATCTGATAACACAGCCAGTTACTGCTGTGTTGAACTTTTTGTAAGAATATTTGGTGCAATAGCAGCATGGCATAAGCTACATGGTTTTATTCAGCTGCTTCTGACATACATAATTATCCAGATGTCAAATATAACCATTTTAGTATCATAGCTATAGCTATAAAAAAATGTGAATACATCTGTTCTGGAAAAAAAAAATGTTAATAAAAAAGCATCTCTGTCACTTCCTCAGAAAGATGCAATTCTCAACATTACAAGAGGGCTGGTAAAAATAAAGGATCCAGTACTGATTAATTTTAAACTAACAACACAGTCTCTGTGCTGCTTCTTCACAAGTTTCTTAGGAATTCCCAGCAACGTATGGTACATGGAATGTGTGCTATTTCCACACAAAGCAAACAACAAGTTTCTGGTTTGGGCCACTCAATAATTAAATGATAGCTACAGGCACTTAATCTAAGAAAAGAGACATAGATAAAATATCTCTTTTGGGTTCTTTCAGTATGGTTGTGTACAAAATGAAAACATCTTTACTCTTAAAGAAAAACAGATCAATCAGAGAGTAGATAAAATTATGTTGTAGCCATTCTTACTCAGAAGTTGACAGTGATTGCAGTAGCTACAGATGTCTAACTCAATATGATAAATAAAGCAGGATGAAGGAATTATATGAAATTAATATATTTTTAATATGCCAAAATAAAGTTTTTTACTTTTTGAGGGAATGCAAGATTAACCCAAATTCTGGAATGTGACATATAGTTTAAGCTTTAAAAATGGATTTGCTAAGGATACAGAACAATATGTATATAGGTATTGTGCACATTTTGCTTTGTCTGTGCTGCTTGCAAATACTGCATTAAGGCTGCACGAATACTAAACGTGAAAGCTTCGGTCACAAGTCTGCTGTTAACGTAGGGTTCCTGCACGTATTACTTTTAAACACCAAGATGCTATCACCAGGCTGAGTATAGGACTGATTCCCACCCACAGTCATCCTGACCCATCTGAGACCCCACACAGCACTGAGCTGCCACTACATATGTTCCCATAATCTTCACATCATATTTACCAGCCCTGTGGTGATAATCCCTCACACTTTAGGAGATTTGAAATGGCACTTGGTGACTGTATCTCGGCAAGTAAACCAAGCTATGTTAAATACCTACGCCTTACAAAAAGTTTCCCTCAGCCATAGCCCAGTGGACAGCTGAACTGACTTTGTATAGCATAAGAAAAAGTTTGTGAGTTCGTTTTTTGCTTCATAAGATGTCAAAGACCAGCTCAAAATTACAAGATAGTTTCCTTGAACCAAATTAAGGGCAGACAGTCATATCTCCCCCATCACCTCCAATAGCACAAGCTCACTCTTCTAATATGAATATAAGGCTTCCAAATGCTCTGCTTAACTCTCTGGTAAAGAATGCTCCTCATGCAACTTGCAAGCTCAGCAAGCAGAAGACAATAAAAAAAAGAAACAACCTACAAAAAGTTGTACTCCTCAATCTTCCCTTATAATTCATAGGACATGCAAAAGAAATCCTAGGGTAAATGAAAGCAGGACCGCATTTTAAGGAACAATTAACAAAATTAAGCAATCACTAGGAGACAGCTGCAACAATTTGCCTGCCAGAAGGTGTAGCCAGAGTGCCTTTGGTTGAGATAGCCTGTAAAGAACAGTTCTCTGTGACCAATTTTATTGATAAATTGGAACATGATGAGGATTGTTGATGATTTAATAGTATCATGCACAGCGTAAATCTCATTACACATTTATCTTCTTGTGGCATTCCAGCAACTGTGAAAATAGATTAAATTTTGTTAAACTACAGGCTAAACAGAATCAAAACAGCACCATAGTTCCAAATTTGTTGCTTTACATGGTGAATGAGACAACATAAACCCAAATAGTGGAAGGACACCTTCCAACAATAATTCTCCCATTTGACAACAAAAAAAACCCAGACAAGCTCTGTTAGAAAAGAAAGTCAAAAGGCGTTGAAATAAGTACTATCAAGAGAAAGAGAAGTCATGCTGTGGGCTGCCCAATTAATTTTGGTCAGCAAACTGTGCGAAACCTCTGTTCTCCTGCCCAATTTAGCATTGTTCAGTTGTCAGATTAAATCAATTCTAATTAGAATTTGCTACTTTTCCTAAAGTTGTTTGTGATCAGTCACGCTACAAATATTCCAGGAAGTTGAAGTTTTATTCAGGCAGAAGTCAGCAGTGAAAGGTTGCTCTGCTTCATTGCTAGACTTGAAGATGCATTCTTACAAAACAAAACCTTGTCAACTATTTGTTACCCTTGTTCTACTTAACACCTCTTAGCCTGAAAAGTTAGGGTAACTTCCTCACTAATGTCTTGTCTTTGAGAATGGTCTCAAACAGTCTTCAGACTTGTCTTGTTATAATCTAAACTATTTACTTTTTTTTTAAATCTGACATGGTCATTAGTCTCACAATATATTTTTGGCACAGTTTTTCACACTGCTGAAATACTGTTTTGATTATGTTTACACTATGTATGATTGATAACATCATTAGTTTCCTTGCCAATATCTTATCAAAGTGACCAGCCTCAGAACAGCCTAGCATCCTAAAGGTCCCATTAGAACACCTCCTTTCCCCAGCGTAGAGAAAATTCTTTATAAAAAATGTTGTCTCATGAATGAAACACCTTCCACTCTGTCGAAGGCAATTTATTTCTAATTTCCCTTTTCTATTACAGCAATTAACAAACCTTCAGATTAGTCAAGCTTGTAAAATACAATTATTTTCTAATTAAGCCACTAGAAATACTTTTGACTAGTCAGGGCATGACATTCCACATACTACATTTCCCTAGTTCCTTCGCTGAAATGCATTCAATATCCATGCACAAATACTTCCAACTCATATACTCCTTAGAAATGCTCTAATGTCACCTTCTCTGAATTCATAGTTCTGCCCAGCTTTAAAATTGTCTAGGTCTGCTCACCCTCAGTGCTTAGAATAAAGGAACAGCAGGCTCTGATATGACTATGCTCATTCATTCACTTAGCAGGTTGGTATAGTAGAAATTTGATACAGCATTACCCTAAGATAGGGAAAAACTTTCTGAAGAGGAAATAAGTGAGCAGAGTCAATCAGGAAGGTGATCAAGAAGCAGTCACAGAATCATTTAGGTTAGAAAAGATCCTTAAAATCATCCAATCCAAACATTAATCTAACACTGTCAAGTCCAAGCTAAACCATACCCCTAAGCACCTTGTCTACAAGACTTTTAAATACCTCCAGGGATGGACTCAACCATTTCCCTGCACAGCCTGTTCCAATGCTTCAAAAATCAGAAGACCACAGGAAAAGAATAAGAAAAAGGAATAATGGTTGGCTTTAGAATATTTGGAGACAAGCAGGTACTTGGACACCAAGCTCCATTTCTGTTTGGGCTCACTTTTGAGTAAAGGGCAAGGTGAATTGCAAATTCAGACATCCATGAAAATCAGCTCAGACCAACAAAGAAAGAGGCAGACTGAGCAGAGGAACTTGGTCTTAATCTTAGAAGAGAACACATTTCTAATTCAGAGAACCTATTTTCTGTGCAGGAGAATAGTGATTATTTCCAATCAGGGGCATGGAGTTGGGAAGAGGCAAATCAGTGTCTGATATGGAGATTGCCTGGAGTCAGGTGCTGACCAGATACCACTTTTTAAAAGAGCAAAAATACTCAAGATAAGAATGACAACATATACTTGCTGATCTTCCTTCACAAGTTCTAGGAATCAACAAATTTCCATGACTACATGACTCACAACTTCCCTGAAACATAATCATCTAGATAATTTTGATTTACGAGCTGTGGAAATGATATTATCAATCACATGTAATCACTTTTAACTTTCTTCCATCATCTGAATCATACAAGCATATAATTGCTAGTGGATTTAATATATTAAGCATGAGGCACACTTCACCAAGAGTTATGAATTAGAAGGAAGCAGTAATTGCAGCTAAAATGCAGATTGAAATCCCCAATTGATTTCACATATTTTTCATTATAATTGAATACATTTAAATAGCACAGAAGCAACGTTTGTGGCATTAGTCATTCCCAGGTCCAGCCAAAAATACGAACGCTCCAAGAGAACAGTTCCCAAAGGTTTTCAGGATATGGCCAACTTGAGAACACAAAAAATGCCTGCCTTATCCAAAGCTTCAAATACTTAAATAAATATGTTACAAGTTTAAAAGACTGCTTTATTTTGCATTGCCATTTGTATTATGCAATGCTGTTAACATGCAAAATAGATTAAAGTCTAATGTAGTAATTTTATTTCTAAGAAATTAGATGAACAGGTGAACTCCAAGAAAATTTATTTATTAAATATAATCTCTGAGAAAATTGATCTACAGAAAATGTTGATCTTTTGGGTGTCAAAGAGGGCTTATTTTTAACTTATCAAAACATAGTTACATTGCCACTTAGGTTATGATATAAACCTTATCTTTAAAAACTAATAAAAAAATCACATTGCAAATTACAAGAAACTTGCATAATTTTAATGTTTCACAAAAGAGATCCAGTTCAGATCTCCAACTGATACATGTTGGTACAGCTATATTTACTTTTTAGACATATTTCCACTCTTCTACTTTGGCTTGTTATATAGCACAATAATGATAAAAGTCATAGGAAAAAAAAAAAAAGTCATAGGAAAAAGTCATAGGAAACAAACAAACAAAGAATTCCATGTAGCCACTGCACAAAATAGTGCTTTCAATGGAATAAATTTCCACATGATCAAGAATTTTTGTTTGTTTGTTTGTTTTAATCAAAATGGACCAATTTGGAATTTTTAAATAATAATAATAATAAAGGCCTCATTATTTTTCTTTTTTTCTTTTGCCTGCAATGATGAAGATAGGATCATCAAAGGTTCACAGGAGGACTGAGGCTGGCAGGGACCTCAGGAAGTCTGTATTCCAAATTCTTGCTTAAACCAGGGGCAACTCTGAGGTCAGACCAGGTTGCTCAGGGCTGTGTTCAGTCAAGTCTTAAAACCTCCAGGGATGGAGATAACACAACCTCCCTGGGCACCCTGCTCCACTGCCTGACTGTCCTCATGGGGAAAAAGTTCCTCATAACATCCGCCAGTACCTCCCATGTTTCAAGTTATCTCCTATGCGTCTAATCCTCTCACCATGTCCTGTGTGAAGGGCCTGGCTCCATCGCCTTCTGACTTCTCCATAGGTACTATGGCTGCCATTAGATCCCCTCCAGCCATCTCTTCTCCAGGATGAGCAAACCCTGATCTCTCAGCCTCTTTTCACAGGGCAAACTCTCCAGCCTCCAACATCTGGTGGCCCTACACAGAACTCAGCTCAGTCTTTTCTGTATTGCAGGGCACCAAACTGGATGCAGTACTATAGATATTGTCTTATGAGTGCTGAGTAGAGGGAGAAAATCACTTTTCTCTTTAAAGTGTCATGCTAAAACTCAACATGACTATGGAAAGTTCAGATGCACTAAGTAGCCCTTTCTGATGGCCATTTTTTTTAACTTTACCTCTCAGTTTCAGATGTGACAGCACAGGTTATTGGCCTTCCCCACGAATTGCTTCTGTTTGGCTTTCAGCCCTGACTATATACACTGATAAAAGAATGTTAGATTCCCATAGCCAGCTGTGTATCTGTTATCCTCTGCTATTTATTCTGATGAGCCTTTTAAACCAAATTAAAGCAGCATTACACTTGTGTCCTAGAAGGTATGTCTACTGTTTGTCAACCACAAAAAATCCTGATCACACTTACCTACATGATTTTATTATTTCAGACAAAACCAAAAACCAACCAACCAAAGAAAAAAAACAAACAAGTCCCACAAACACATTAAAAAATTATAAAAGGAAACACAAAAGCCCACAAAATAAGCTTACAAGACTTCTCTACTAGGGTATGAAGTGTGGGTTTTTTTCAGTGATAAGGAAAGGCTTTTTCTTTGGATGATAGATTTTATCCCTGTTCTTATCTTGTCAAATGATTGTAAAATAGCTAGTAGGAAATGCTACTAGGCCACAAACTTTACTTATCATCTTAATTCATTCACTGTCTTTAAATATACATGTACCAGCAACTAGAATTATGTTATGTCAGTTGGCTCCGTTCACAGATTTGAGGTCTGCAGACTGATAAAATCCTGAGTAGTGCTGATGAGGAGTTCAAGTACTTCATGAGAATTGTTTGATCCTCTGTCTCCTATCTGTAAGAGACAAAAATATCCAGGAGATATTTTTTTTATCTCCATGTGAAAATCTTTCAGCAACCTAGTTATATTTCTCATTTACTTGCAATACTTGCAAATTCAGATGTAAACAAATTCTGGTTGATAAATTACCTAATTATCATTTCCTACAAACACATATTCTCACCTTTTCAAATAAATAACTGCATCCAAAATATATACCTAGTCATCTAATTGTCTTATTTAGAATTTTGCAATTATAATCTATAACACTAACATGGAACAAAACTCTACCAAGAGTTTTTTCAAAGGCTTGCTTTGTTTTAACGTGGCTAGTTCAAAACTAGCTTTACTGTTATATGTGGATCATTTTGTACCAAGTATAACTGTAGAAAGAGATCAGAACCAAAATCTAAGGTGTGCTGATATCCCTTCCTGATCTCTAGGAACTGCAGCTTCCTGACTAACGTTAGGACTCAGGTTTCCTAAACTCTAGGAAATAAAAATAATTAGAATAGGTTAAAGAGATGAATGTAAATGTCCAACCCTGTATACCATTTCAGATGCAGTAAACAAGCATACCATAATTTTAGTAAGAATGTTATGAACTTTGTTTTAGATCTGAGGTCTTCGGATCACCCCAAATTAAATAACAAAACAAAAACTGCCACAAAAACAGAGAAAGAAAAGAGAGTGGAGAATCTCTCACAAATAAAGCTATATTGCCAAGGAGAAAAAGGGGCAGGGAGGGCTTGTTACTGGTTTTTGAGGTTAAGGATGAACTCTGATAGACAAAGGCTAAATTGCAAAGCTGGAGGGTCTTTCTAGAAGCAGCAGCTTCCTTTGCACACATCTGAAATCCTATGATTTAGAAAAATTGATCATAATATACAAAACCAAATTCCCTAAATGTGTATGGTTTACAGAAAAAGCACACTCTTAAGCATAAACTAAATAGCTTACTAAAAGCTACTTGACACAGACCACTGGCCTAGTAGGTACTTTAAGCACAGTTTGTTGAGGAAGTGTTCCTGCACTCTGCAAGACCTTCAGCTCTGAGTAACCAGAAGGTGCTTCACCAGGTCATCCACCTAATGGTAAATCAGCTTTTAGGTCACACAAACACAACTCCTCACTGCAAAGATCACATTGGAAATGGAAAGCTTGCCATTTATCATCAGCCAAAAATGCTACAGAAAATGATGAAGAAAAAGGGAAATTAATGGAAAATTGCAGAGGAAGACACATGCTATAAAAAAAAAGGGGGGGGTTATTAGCCTTTTTTTCTTTTTTCTTTTCCCAGGTTAAAAAACTCAATGGTATAGTTGTAAATTTAAGAGTTTTGGGACAAAAAATAGCTGGCCTTGTATATTCCTTCAAAATCACTGCCCTTAATCCAATAAAAATCCATTATGTTATGTTTTAGTGATGTAACTCCATTTGTTTAGATAGTGGATGTGCACAACTTGAGTCACTTTTGGTGTTATTTCAGGAAGATTAATTATAAAATATGATTGTGCAAAGCAGGGGCCAAGATCTTTCTCTCATTAACCAAATTATGTCACTATCAGTATAGTAGTAGTTAAGCATGACATTCATAAAGCCACAGAATAGCACATGAAAGTTCTTCATTGCTCTAAAGTGTCCTGCAAACTGTCTGTGTGTGGACGGATTGCAAGAGGTGAAGCCATGGATGAGGAAAACATGGAAAAATCACCATTTAAGTAACTTGCAATTTATTAACCCACTTGGGAATACTGAGCAGCATATCAGACAAAATTTATCATTACTCTTGTCTTTCTGTGATTGTTCACCCTTGCTGCTCTACCACATCCTCCTTCCAGCTTGGTTCCTATGCTGCTCCTGGTACCTGGTCACCCTTTCCCCCATGATGAGCTGGTGATGTTCTGTGACAGATTTCTATCATCACAGATCACCAGTTTGATCAAAGTACTGGTAGAAAATGTCAATGTTCGGTAATTAGGATGCACAGCTGCTGTCTTTCAGCACCTTAAAAGTGCTTTCCTTCAACTCATTCCCAGCTCCAGATTGTTGGACAATGAAACTCTATGCATTTGACTACATTATTTGTGACTTCTAAATTGATCTAAACTCCCTCCCTGCAAAATGGACATTTAACCACGAAGGGAAAACATCCTTTCTGCCTCAACTAATCTGTCACGGCGGTAAAACTCCATCTTTGTCTTAGAGGAAAGGTGAGTAACGCAAATCCGAAGCAAATGCGCTCTCTTTCTAACAGGTTACTGAGAGGGTGAAAGCTGCTGATCAGGGGCCACAGTCATGAAACAGAAATATAATCTCTCCCAAAATATCTTTCTTCCTTTTACCTACCCTAGTCACTTCAATTTACTTCCTGACTATGTGCTAACTCTCCTACTTCTCCCCATACAACCTCACCATTTAGACTTTGTTTTCAACTCTCTTTGTTTACATTGTTGGCCCAGGAACAGAACTAGACTAACACAACTAACATCTCCCCATTTATCTGCTGTTCTGCTCCTGGTGTCTCTGTCATCTCATTATGGTTTCCCATTCTTATCCTCAGAATTCTGCTCTAGTGCTACTGTACTTCCTGATTATGAACTAGTATACATGCAAAAATCCATGAAAAGCTATGTAAATAAAGCAAGTTATGATAATCTGTTCCACAAATCTTTCACATGAGGTGAAGGTGTGCCAGGGGAAAAAAAAAAGTAACCCCTATTACATTTTAATTTAAAGCCCTTTATGTAACAATCAGCATTTTAATTGGATCTGCTTATGGTCTGCATTATGTCATGTAGTGAAGGAATTAAACCTCATTTTTCCTAAAGATATTATATCTTCTAGAATTTCAACATTAGTTTATGAAGAAAGATGAGATAGCAAAAAGAATCTTCCACTGAAATTAAGCATGTCCCAGTGGTTGTTGAACTGTACTTTCCAGTATTTCTAAAAGCACGCTGTGTTTCGAACAGGGGTCTGACATACCTAAAATTCCACCCTTGTTTATGAGCAGTGATTTAAATTAGCACATATTGCCAAGCGCTCTTTTTCCAGAAGCTGGGGACTGCTGAACATGGAATCAAATTCCAATTGAACTGGCCTGTCCAATAAAAAATTGACCCCTTAGACTGAAATACTTTAACAGCAGGATGGAAATACACTAGTTAGTTAGATGGTGAGGGAACAAGAAAACAACTACAACTTCATTTCAGAAATAGTAGTTTATTGTATTAACATGAGCATGCTCATAAATACAAGCTTCAAATGACCACTATATGTTACATGCTTGCTAGAATTTAAAATAAAAACAAACTGCTGACATGGCCATTATTTTAGATTTGTTAGGCACTTTTGTGTTGTGGTTGAAATTTTGATTTATAGGTCCTATGGAAGCCTTGCTTTTGATTCTAGTTAGATTATGATTTTCATGCCCCAAATTCTGCTAAGGCAGTGAGTAAAAATCCATAGCAAAACTTAACCAAGATTATAATGTTTGGCTTCCTTAGGAGTCAGAACGAATCTCTTAATGGATTTGGCCTAAAACATGACCTACATTTGAAATCTGGCCTGACTTTTTCCAGCAAGCGAAAGGTCAACCATAAAACTATTAGTTATAAACGGTGCCTTTCAGTCTCCACCATTAATAAAAGGTCTGTCATGACATCAGTTCTTGTTAAGATACCATTCTTAATATGCAGATATTTGTAAGGTAGGTGGACCAGTCATAGGGATGTTATTAATTCCGGTGGAATACACCTGCATTGTGCACTTTTCAGAGGAAGAGGAAATGGGTGCTTTATAATTCACACACATTTAAGAAGTGTGAAATGTTCTGTCTTGAAATAGAGTTGAATTAGATTCTTCTGTTTGAATATAAACAGGAGCTTGGTGGACTAATGGTTATTTAAATCACTTGCATACTCTTTGAGGATTTCTATTAAGTTAATAAAATGTCATCTCTTTGCATCATCAACATGACAAAGCCAGATCTTCATAAATTTGCACATCTCTTCCACACTCACAAATTCGTCTACCATTTCCTCCAGCTTTATTTCCATAAACCCCAAACCATCACCACATAATCTGCCTGTCATTACTTTGCCTGTCTCTTTTGTAGGTGCCTGAATAGCTTGTTCTTCCACTGTTCATCTATTAAACGTACTCTCCTCTGCTTGTTTCCCCTACATCGAGAGAATCCTTGTCTACAAGCTTCCCATGCCATTAACTACTACTCATCCCTGTCTTTTCTTGCTGTCTCTTGAAGTCTGTAGAAGTAATTCATTAAACTAATGACCCTCAGCTTCTTCTTATCAATGAACCCAAACAATTCAAAGTGGTCGGCTGAAATTGCTTTGCATAGAAGCACGTAGCATTAAGAGCTTTTATTATCCAAATCTCTCAGGTAACCAGTGATCCTAGGACCACATTCCAAGACAGCGCTACTTTATTTTGCCTAGCATCCTGTGTGAAACAGATGCTTTACTAGCAGGCCAGAAGGAAGGAACATTAAAAGTTTGTTTTAACTGCAGACCTAGAAATCCCACCGAGGAGTTATTTTAAAAAGTGTTTTTGTCAAAATGGAATTTTTACATAAGATCATGCTGATTTCCCCTGCGTTTCATAAATGAAAATGCTTTTAAAGTTGCTAAACCATTCCACTTAGATGAGACAAAGGTGTTTTAATACCGTGATTTCAAATCATGTAATTAACTATATCAATCCACTGGAAATACAGTTCTGGTCACCTCAGAATCTGATTTGCAGAGGAGTGGGAACTAGCTTGCTTGCTTGCTTCCTTCCTTCCTTCCTTCTACAGTTCCTCCAAAATCAAAATTCTTTTTTACCATCATCTCTACGGTTAACTCCTGGCTTCTTTTTAACCCAGCTCCCAGTGACATCCAAAATCCCCTCACTCCAAAATAATGCTACACTCAACCTGTGCTAACTGCTTCACTACAGGCTGAAGTTCCTGGAAGAGGAGGTGCCATACTAGAGGAGTGAGGACATTCCTGGCTGCTTTCTCATTGCCTGTCTTTGTTTCCTCAGGACACTAAAATGGCCCCCCAGTTTGCAGGGACAAGACTACACCCATCCTTGGCTGCACCTGCAATGGAAGCCATGAGAGGTACCCTGAAAGTTCTAGCAACATTTCAGGTGATTGTATTGCTACCATAGTCAAAGCATCTGAAATACTGCTTTCCACTCAGGCTGCTCATTGCTAGGATAAATGTATCCATACACATTCTGCAGCTGAGTATTTTCTCGAGTACATACCCAAGGAAGAAAAAGTAATGAAAAGAGCAAAATTAACACTAGACAACAGAGGAAGGAAGCTAACGGATCTGTGAAAGTTAGGAAGGAATTCCTCAAACTATATTATACATCATTACACTTCTCTGCCACCCTCTGACAGATGCATTTCTTATGAAAGTAGCATAAAACATTTGCTTATTAGCTTATTCAATACTGAAGCCACTAAAAAAAAGTACATCCAAGCCACAAGATTTCCAGATTTGCTTGATTATTTTTAAGAGACATGTTAGTTTAAAAAAGGAGTTCCAAAGTGGAATTCAGAGACATTCTCAGCAAATTGTTTTGTTTAAACACTAGGCTGCTATTAATTTTCAAGAAACAAGCAATAATAATCTATCTCCAGACCTTTATGGATAGAAGTGACAGTTAAGGTTTTGTCAAAACAGCAAAACATAAACCTAAACCAGATTCTATTACAGAAATACGGAATTGCCAGAGTTGGAAGGGACCTCTAGAGATCATCTAGTCCAACTCACCTGCTAGAACAGGATTGCCCAGAGCACATTACTCAGGACTGCATCCAGGTGGGTCTTGAAGGTCTCCAGAGAAGGGGACTGCACAACCCCCCTGGACAGCCTGTCCCAGTGCTCTGTCACCCTCACCAGAAAAAAAGTTTCTCCTCACATTTGAATGGAACTTCCTATGTTCCAGCTTGTGCCCATTGCCTCTCATCCTGTCAGTTATAATAGAAAATGGGATGAACTTTGAACATCTTTTTTTATTTTTTTTTATCATTTTCCATAAGCAAAATTATTCTTCAACTGCCTGGACATGTTCCTGTGCAACCTGCTCTAGCTGGACCTGCTTTGGCAGGGGTGTTGGACTAGATGATATCCAAAGGTCCTTTCCAATCCCGTATCATTCTATGATTTTGAATATACACACACAGGAAGGTTCCTGCTGTTTTAGAATTGTAAACCCACAACACAAAATAGAATTTATGGGAATTTGCAGATCAGGAGAACTTCTAATTGCAACAACAATTACTAGTAAACTTTGAACTAGAACAGTTTGCTAAATCAGGGCAGAGGAGACAGATCTTTAGAATGGATATTAAAAGCTTCTTTAAAATGACATGAGGATGTTGCTTTAACAAGACTCAAGCATGTGTGCCTGAAAGGTTGTTTTTATACTGTTAAGACTTGCATGACTTACTCTGCTATGCAAAATGTTTTTCACCAGTTCATCCCAAATTGTCAACTCTCAAGGCCACTAGACTCTTTAATTCCAGAGAGGAGCTCACTAGCCTAAAATTTGCAATCTGTCAGGAAAGGTAAAAATAAAACAAAAAAAAACTAAAACCAAAAACAAAACCAACCAACCACAAACAAAAACACTAGGAAAAGAATAAAATCTGTAACAGGATAAAAAAAATGGAGACTAGATATGTAGGGTGAGAACCTTTATATTCACATGTAAGAGGAAATTTTAAACATAAAGTGGAAGGACTTAACATAGATCTTCCAGTATAAAATAACTAGCAAGGAATTTTAAACAGTCAATATCACAAAATAATCCTTAAGAAGTGTTTCCACAGAATACCTATAACTTCAAAGGTTTGGGGGGGGGGGGG
>VZRU01017220.1:149160-208052 GCA_013398155.1 Pedionomus torquatus | reverse complement strand
GGGGGAGGGTGTTATTAGTTATGTTTGCATGAGGACAGAAAATTTATTTTTAAAAACATGGAATATATCTTATAATTGGGAGCAGGTTTACAAGTGTTTGGATCACCCTGCAGCACACCAAAGACTTTCTCAGCCCACAGCCCCATAAGCAATGCCAGATTCAGACGTTCTGACTTGAGATCCTTTTTTCCCATGTGACAAAATGGTGACCTAGACTGAAAAACTGAGGATGGTGGAAAAAAAACAACCCAAACAACTAGTTTTATGCAGGTATGCATGATTGTTTTGCAGTCATCCCTCAGTCCAGCTGAACATCTGTGTCCCAGGGCAGGGGGCTGCCTATGCTAATGCATTGGCGCTGCTGCTGAATGCCTAACTGTTGACTCAGAGTGAGGAGGACAAACTCTTCTGAAAGCTGTATACAAGTACCACTCTTTTTTGGTTGCAGATATGTCACAGGAAGAGGTTAAAGCAGGGTCACCTCCTTCTGCTTTTCTTTCTGAATGCTATCACCTCTTCCAATCTGCCATGTAAACTGCTTGTGTGAGCAGTGAAAGCCAGATGCACTAGATTAGTTTACAGTAGAGCTCACTTTGACTGAAAAGAGTTGGGAATTTCTTACAAATTCAAATTAGATGGCAGACTTGAAGGGGTAGAAGGCTCCAGAGAAAGGGCAGTGAGTTGCTGGCACTGTGCTGCAAATCTCTTTAGTCAGCATCACTGCAGGACAAAGGATCCTGCTCTGTGTACACTTGTATGTACACATCTCTAATTATACTGTTAAGAAGGGTACAGATAGATGACACAGACAAAACTGATACTGAAGAGGTCGATCTTTACTTTCCTTTTTATCTCTCTCTTCTTGGATGTGTATTCTTGTCTTCATCTCTGCCCTGTCACCCCTAAGGAGCTGAGTTAGTTCCCTAAACTGGCAAAAGGCTTTTTCTTCTTCCTTTTTGGTTGTGCTGGTTTCCTGCTACTTCACTGAGAGGAGCCAGCTCCCTGACTTACAGCAATCATAACGTATTAAACAGTACCAGGAAACACTCCAAGGCACTGGAACTGGATTGTTTATGCTGTCTACAGTAAATTGTTATAATGACCCCGGTACAGTTTTGGCCCAGGTTAACTACCTCTCTTCCAACAATTCCTAGGAACAGCTGCAAAGTCATCGTGGACCAGAAACCATTCCCCACGGGCAGCTTGCATACGACCACTAAGCACTGGACGGTTTAAGAGCGGATGGATGAGGAGGATGCTGTTCCTTGCCAGCTGATCTCAATGCCAGAGTATGGTCCTGGGCAAATATCATTTACTACAACATATATAGCCCAAGGGGCAGAGGTGCCTCAGAGTCGGTGCAAGAGGAGGGAAGGAGCAAGCAGATGAGAATGAGAAACAAGTAAAAAAGCTGTTGAAGTGGAAACAAGACTGTTCCTCTCAGCAGCAGTAAGCTGTTACACAGGCTCAGCCTGTCTCATGTAACTGCATCCCTGCAGATTAAAAGTTTTGCTTCTCAGCTAATAGTAGTACCAGTTGCTGCTGACTGCAGCAGACACACCACTCAGCTGCAAAGCTAGCATGCAGGCAGCTACTGCAGGAAGGTGAAAAAGCTGCTTTTCCCTCCTCCTTTCCAAGGATGTGGCATTGTGTTGCCACAAAGTAACCCCTGGTTTGACAGCAGGAACACAATAGCCATGTAAACTGTAGTTAAATGCTATGTAAATGGCCATAAAAAGAGTTGCAAGTTTTTGGATACACTAGTCTTCCTTGAAACGGGGAATAGGCAACTGCGTAGGGATGCATCATCCATCCGTCAGGAGGACCAGGCCATGTGTTAGCCATTTAAACATTTTTAGTTGTGGTTTCACAAGTAGTTAGACGCATAATGCAGATTTTTCTTAAAAAATAGAAACTGAGAAAGCAAAGGATTTTGCAATAGTAGCTGCCCATTAATCAGACACTCAGACTACTTGATGTATTAATAGAGTTGGGTGGCCTAAGTTTATAACAGGAAAAATTCAAAGTTGAATCTTGTAAGAATCCAAAGACCTTTCCTACATCCATTCCCTCACTTTTAGAATTAGAGATAGAAAACAAGGGAAACTGCTGTCTGTTAATTGGATGAGGGCCAAAAAGAACAACACTGATTTCTGGAAAAGGACTTTTTTTCCTAGTTGTTTTCTTGTTTTCTTTTATTTTGATTAACTCAGTGATATAGTACATGGCCTCTTCTCTCTCCCTCATCGAAAAGGTTTCATGAGCCCAGCTGGTGATGAAAGGCCTTAAAGTGGAAGAGTCTTAAATAAGAGTGCTGTCAGATATATTATTTTATACTTTGGCAGGTAGGTGACACAAGAAAAGATCACATATATGATATATTTATCTTGATCATCCTTCTATGGGTGAATCTTGATCCCACAGGTTATAACCCTACTGCTAAATAAATAAATAACTTTCAGAGGCCAGCCCCTTGCTCTGATGTTAAGTGGCACCAACTGATGCACATTACACTGCTTAGGAGCAGGCCCTTGTAGAACAGATCCCTCTGGGAAACTTGGCAAGATTTGTCTTGTTTTGTGCTGAGCAGGGTGCAGCCTAACAGATGCACAGAGGGGTAAAGTGCTTGAACTCACTTCTTGGCCTTCTTTTACTTTGCAGTGCAGATGCAGTCAGTGCAAACATGACAGAACATCTGGAAAGAAGAGATGAGGTCAAGGAAACTTAACAAGATGAGAACTTTCCATGGCAGCTTCTCAGTTAATTGCTGAAGGAAACATTATCCAAAGTTGCATTCTCTTGTCCAGGCTTTCAGTACCGCAATTCTGTTTGACGTTTAGGATTAGCTCAGGACTTCCTGGTGGGGAAATTACCTCACAAGGACCTTGGCTTGAGCATTCTAGAATGAAAGTCTAAAATAAATCCATCTAAATAAATAACAAGCATCTAAACTGGGATGTTTGCATCAGTTGTTCAATAAAACAACAAAACCAGATATTACTAAAGGACAATTATTTGAATTACTTCCTTCTAAGCACTTCACACTCCATACACTCTGGTCATAGTTATGTAGATAAAATCTTGCCTAAAGCTGCCCTTTACTTGATTTTTTTATACAGTCACACATATTTAATTGGTCTTTAATTGTTAACATTTCCCTCCTCCATCTTTCTCGCTTGAGATCTGTAGTCAGTCAGCGGAAGAAAAAGAAAAATTGACACACAAAAAAGTCAATCATGCATTAACAGGTTATAATCTTATGAAGTTTTTTTTTTTGTCCCATCATGAACTGTGAGATCAAAACTTGGATGATTTATGTTGTCCCCAAAAGTCATGAGGAGGAAGTAGAAGCCAAGACTTGATCCCCACCAGTGACACAAAGGTGCTCTAAACCTGTCATAACTAGCCATTCCAAATGAAGGTCCATCTGCTTTGCATCAGTGATGTGCTGAGAAGCAGCTGGATGATTTCTTTGGATCTGGCCCCAATTATCCATAAGGGGCCTATTTCCTCTTTATACAGTTATACTATATGAAGTTCAGTTGGCACAATTCCCTCCTGTCCTGAGCAACTTTGAAGTGTGATCAGTATTTCTCATTCTCATCTGCTCCCGTTATTGTCATTCTTTTCCCTGTACTTTCACCACTCTTGTTCTTTACCTCCGTTCCTCCACCTCTACCTTTCTCTTTCCTCAAGTATTTCCTCTTCTCCCCATCTGATTGCTTATCAGTTCCCATATGGTAGCAACCAAATATCTATTTACTTTTATCTCGTGGGGAGACATGTGTTTTCTACCACTTCTGTCTGTGTCTTTTTCAAGGGTATGAAGTATAGCCATCTACGTCTGCACTGTACCCAGCTGCACCAAATCTATAAAGGTTGTGCCTCAAGCTTCAGTACAATTTGGATTTGATCTGAAGAGTTCAGTGCTTTTCCACAGATTTCCATAAACCTCAGTAAGCAGAATATATCATATTGTTGCCTGAGAGGGGACTCATCCAAAGGAAAGGTCATGGGGATGAATAACTTTGGTAACAAAATTTAACAGGGAGTTAATAAAGGTCAATGGAAAAGACAGAAGAAAAACAGACTTAGGTCTTTCTGACCCTATGTGAATAACTCCAAGCCCAAACTTGACTAGCTCTTATACACCCCCACGAAGCAAAAAATACTCCTTGTGAGATCTGGGTTGTTTTCTCAGGTAGCCACAGAACTAACTGGCCTTTTTGGTGTTCTGCCTGTGTGCCTCTGGTTTATTTTTCTACAGCCTTAATATTCTTCCACTGAGGCACCCCAGGAAAAGACAGACAATATGGAAAGCAGAGGCAAGGAGAATCTAATCCTTCATAACTATTTCATATTTTATTACTTGATTCTGCCTTGTATGAGATGAGAATCCTACACACCAGTTCCAGAAGCAGATGAGTGGCACCAGCAGCAAAGTGAGATAGGCCCTGACTTATGTCAGCTATGCAGCTTCCGTGTACTTCTGTGTCAGCAGGTTGTGTGTCTTATTGCACTCAGTTATGTTGTTGAAATTACTCGCATGGATTAATTGAACATTCATGTTCACGTTATTATATTAAAGAATAAATTATTTGTTTGAAAAGGATTTCTGGCCAAGTCATTTACAAGTTCCAAAATATTGATTTTCCTTATTTACACTTAAAGTCACCAGAGCCTTTTATATAAAATAAAAGTCAAATATTGATATGACTTATCTATAAATAACGTCCAAAGTATCACAAGTTTTACTAAGGAAAAAAATGTCAACCATGCCTGAATCAGTCTCAGTTTATGAAGGCCTCCCTTTTTTATAATATAATTCTTTTCCCCGTTCTGAGCCCCTGACAAAATATAATTTTGATCTTCATCAAAAACAGAAAGAGAAAAAAAATGATCAAAGTATCAGTGTTATTGGTTCCTGATGTCAGCTTTTAAAATATTTGGTTTGTTGTCTCTTTCTAGCATACTGCCAGATCTTTTGCTTGACTTGAGATTACAAGCCTTCCTCAGTTTTTTTAGAGGATCAAATTTTGTCTGCAAACTCTGTGCCGAGGGGTAGATATTAAACTGAGAAAACTTTCACTTCGGAGATCTTTAAGGTATTCAGAACTGAAACAACATTAGACTGAATTAGATCTTTTTATTACTGCAAGTTAAGTTTAATTTGTCTGATGTTTAGCAACCCTAAGTAGTGGTTTTATTACAAATCATTGTCATATTAATTCCAAATAATAGCAGCTTTGAAAGCTGTCTTCCTGAAAAGTAGGATGACTTTGCCCACAGGAAAGACAATACATAGATGAAGAAACAGTGGGGCATCTGACAAATCCTTTTACTGCAGTCCTAACTAGTTATGAGGGCCATTTTCACATCTGTACAGGTTCCTACTACTGATCCACAGCCATCCTGACCTACCCATTTGAATATTATCATTACTGGTCTGGATCTCTCTGTACTCCAGTTCACATAAAGATAATGTACCAATCATGTTCCTGCTTATTCTCCATTCAGATGGATGATTTGGGCACTGAAAGTGGCAACAGTAATTGTAGCAGACAAAAAATCTGTAGCAGAGTTATCTTGCAGAAGTCAATATTTAGCTACCATGACCAGGTTCATGGTTTCACCAGCACAATTTCTGCTGCCACAGGACAAAGGAGATGTAACTAAACTAAAAGCATCAACACCTATAAATACTTAAAGGGTGGATATTAAGAGGAAGGGGCCAGTCTTTTTTCAGTGGTCCCCAGTGAGAGGACAAGAGGAAACAGGCACAAACTTGTATATAACACGTTCCATCTAAATATGAGGAGGAACTTCTTCCCTTTCAAGGTTGCAGAGCACTGGAACAGGCTGCCCAGAGAGGTGATGGAGTCTCTGTCTCTACAGACTTTCAAAACCCACCTGGACAAGTTCCTGTGTAGCCTGCTCTAGGAGGACCTGCTTTGGCAGGTCCTGACAATTTATTAGCGGAAAACCTTATTAATCACATCCTAAAATAAACATCTAAGAGAGATCAGATGGATCATTTTAAAGGTTATTTCCTGTATCTAACAGAAAAAAAAAAAAATTCATTGTGACTAGTCCAAAGTAGGCTCTGGCATGCAATGCTGGTGAAACAAATTCCACAGTTCCAGTTTTCCATTAGTTTTTGTTAAGAGCTGAATAAGGATCTCTCCTCCTGGATGTCTTGCCATGGGACTTCACTCTTTAATTTATTCATCAGAGAATGCCAAAAGTTGTGGCTGGTGCAAATGGTTTAGTGTTGTTTCAAAGGATGAGCCATTTACACAGATCTGGATAGCACTTGAAGCTGAATAAGCTCACAAAATTACAGATGCTAGTAATACTGATCATCTGCATTATTTTCTGTGTTTATAGAGAATTTTCAAACCTCATTTACCCCCAAGGTTAAGTATTATAAATGTATTATTAGGATTTCTTCACATTGGTGGCTTCTAAGAGTAGCGGCTGGTTGCCAAACGAGAAGAACTGTTCTCTTCTGGTACACTTATTTCTAACAGTTGCTATTCCTCCATTCATGTTTACATGTCAAATGACAGATCAGATTTTAAGTGCAGGAAATAACTTTCCATGCCTCTCTCCATAACACGAACAGCAGCACATTCTAACCAGGACTTGGCTACTTTCACAGGCTTCGTGTCACTCCTAATTACTCCACTTGTCCAACTAGCAACTCAGGCAAAAACAATGGAAGAGAAAGGAAAGACAGGAAAAGACAGCTCTCAAAGCAAATAGTGTCCAGTTCCTTTCTTGATTCAGACTTCCAGAGGTGTTTTTCCTACAGTCTCTAAACAAGCAGATACTGCTTTGGTCTCCACTTCTTAGCAGAAGTCATTCGTTGATGACCTTATTTGCTTCATATGTTGACAGTGTTACCACACAGACCAAAGCACTGATCCCACTAGAAGAACGCAGGCTCTGTCCCTCTGAAGCAATTCAAATGACTCCTTCTGAAAGTCAAATTCTGCTGGAAGAAGAGCGTGTGAACAAGCTTATCAAGTATTGTAAATCCTGTACAATTAAGCCAGCGTTCTTTAAAAACAGCATCGTGTTTATCTTTTTGTAACTTCCTTTTTCTGATGCACCATGTGGACTTGCTTGGGTGGGTTTCACTACACTGTGTACGGCACATTTCAATGAGACCAAGGGGTCATACCAGTTTTCCCTGAGGGATCACAGAATTCACGTAGCCATTAAAACCACTGTGCTAAAGGATATTCATACCGAGGGCCTGACTGGTACTGCAAGAATATTCTCATTTACTAGACTGTACCTGACATATAAGGAAAAATAAAATAAAACGGATGAATCCAGAGAAACTGATAGACTAGGTGATACCTATCCATCAGACATAGGATAAAGATCTGAAGAATAACTGAGCCTTTGTTTTCAAGGACAACGGGATAAATTTATGAAAGCAGTCTCCTCAGTCTTTTGTCTCTCCCTTCTGTCTTCCTTTTTCTCACATAGATAAACACAAGCAAGTAGGTGTATAATGTTGGTTTGTAGCATGACTCGATATATATATTTAACAGCGGTCTAAAATAGATAAGGAAAATGTCAATTTTTCACCTTTTGAACTAAAATTACTTAAAATTCAGACCTTTAAAAGCCTAAAGTCTTTTCCTCTATAAAGATAGAAATTATCTAACTATGTTTCCTCTGCTAGATGGCATTACAGTGTTTAAAAACAGACTGCTGAAAGTTTGTAGGTTCAGAGCTCTTTCCTGTATTCTAGTAACATGTACAATTTGCTCTCTGTCACTAGGAAGGATCAGGGGAAAAGATCTCACATTTCCTAACACCATATACCAAGGATGCCAAAGGATAAAAAATCTGTACATGGAACACTGAGAACCTTTTAGAGGTATCATCATCCACATTTGTGCCTCTAGTGCTGGAGATGAGTTAATACATATGCATGTCACTGCATTCAGCAGGTATTTGGAAGGTCAGCAGCTGGTTGGCTTTAAAGAGTTCTTCCACAATGTTTGCAAGGTTTTCTTTCTTTTTCTTTCCCTTTCCCTTTCCCTGGCCTTGGTCTGTTAAAGTTAGACTGGAATTGGAGGCAATATTTTGACATTGTCCACATATTCTGAAAACACATAGGTCTACTCCTTTTTTACCTACATTTCTTATCCAGACCGCTATCTAGACTATTTTCACATGCTTATGTTCTTGTATAGTAGTGGGGACTTCATTTTGGTTAACTTTTTCTTTTCTTAACTACATGAAGAATATCGCTTTTAATAGCAACACTCTAGTTCTTTTTGTGAGCAGACATACACACTCTTAGACAATTCTGAATCATGATTTTGCTTCAGTACTGCTACTACAGAACCAGATTTACCTAGAGACAGACAGTAAGAATGGTTGCAGCCATGCTTTTGCTGGTAGCAGTATGCAGCAGTGAATCATGGCAGATGCAATGTCAGGAGCCTGTGACAGAGACACTTTTATCACTGCTGCTAATGCATTAGTGGGGAAACTCAATGCTGGAGTTTAAGGTGTGCTGTAGGAATACCAATAGCCTTGATATCCCCTGAAGCATCTGTAGTCCAAATACCTGATTTTTCAATAATCAAATAATTTAGTTTCTGACAAATTGTGAAATAAATTCCCCGCCACTGAGTCACCAGCAACCAAAGTAAGCTTGAGCTCCTCAGGGGACAAATAAGGTTAGCATGAAAAGCACACAGGAAATATGTTAATATTGTGAAAATGAGGCACTCACACCATGGGGAATTTATTTTGCAAACAAATTGTTTTCATTAATTTATTTTCAAAACAATTTCCAAACTCATCTGGTTGCAGTACTTTGAAGGTACATCAGATGATCTTTAAGGTCCCTTCCAACTCTAATCATTCTATGATTCTATGACCAGTGATCCAGCTCACCCTTCTGAACTTTCTATGCTTAGCACCATTCACAGCTGTCTGTTCCAAAGGATGCCAATCCTTTTACTTACAACACCATCTACACAGATTCAGTGTATCTTTGAGCATTTGCTCCTAAAGTGAGTCAGCTGAAAGTAATGAATGCACTGTGGGCCACAGGAAGAAAGATCGGCATTGTATTAAGGAATCTTAGTCATTTCTTGAACTAACCATATCTTGGTAAACTTCACACTGAATCTTTGTCAAAATCCAACCTTCATAAATATTTGGATAGCTAGGATGCTACTATTAAATTAAAACAAGGTGTTCGGTTACAAGCAGTAATAACAGTTTAATACTTCTGCTCTCAAGCATTTCTAATACTGCTGAGCTGTTCAAAAGATGTGCCACAAAAATTGCTTCAAATTGCTTTATAAAGCTAATCTACTCTTCAACATCATAGGCAAAATCAGAACTACGCTTGCATTTGAAACTGTTTATATTTGATTGTAGTCCATTATCTCTAAATGAGGTGAGCTCCTCTAGGGTCATGATCTGTTTCTTGTTATTAGTTGGCGTGTTCTACTGTGTATACAAGATAAAGTGTATTTGATATTCTGTCTTTTTGTTTAAATTTACTGAGGTTGAAAGATAACTGAAAGTGATTTTTCTTCCACTTCAAGGGCTATCATATGAAATACTTTGAGAAATTATTAAGATATATTAATGTTTTCTTTATGTAGTATTCACATCTCAAGGAATACAGATTTTGGATGCCACAAATTTTTGGGTTCCTGCTGATTCAATGTTTAGCATTTAGAATGCCTACAGATACAGCCTCTAAGAACAGATGTGTAAAAAAGTTTTTTTTAGTTTTTTTTTTTTACTGTGAATACTCATCCTGTCTTCTTTATCATCATTTTATCCTCACCGTAGAATCAAAAACCTTTATATAAGGGAATACATCTTTTGGAAACCAGTCTTTGCACACCTTGTCACTCCAGATGTGCACCCCGTCCACCTCTGGCACAAAGGATTAAATAATCATTACTGGATAATAAAGCTTGTCTGGCTGCAAAGTAAACTGAAGCAAGATCAGGGAGTTATCAAACTGCCCATGAAGCCACACAGTTGTTCGCATAGATGTGTGACAGTAAGTGGCCAGTGTCAAGGGAAAGGTAGTGCTAGTCATCATAGCTGCAGTGGGGACACGTATTAACCTAAATTGATTGTGAAATTATGTCCTACAGTCAGCTGTTTGGAAGCAGCAGGGACATTAACCATTTAACATTAAAATACCATAGATGTAATACAAGAGTTGATTAAAGGCCTCATTAAGCATGTAATTATTATAATGCAGCTAGTGGCTGCTCTAACACTGGTTTCTTTTCTGATTCAATGCTATTACTATCTACAAGACTCCAGCAATACCTACAACTAGCCAAGCTAGGCAGTACTTTGAGCTCATACCACAGGGCTTTAAGTGTATGTACAAAACTACCCTGAAAAGAGCTGTGAGAAATGGAGCTGCAGCATTCCCCAGCTTCTACTCACACAGGAGCTGTGCCCCAAAGAGGACAGCGGCCCTCATATTCCCTGCACCTTGCTGTTCAGTACAGTCCACAGCTCTGGGTTGTCTGTACAGCACAAGGTGATTTTCCCTAGAAGCCAGACAATCCAAGCTATTATGTTGGCCTATAATGAATGCTGAGATGAAAGACAAAATTTATATTCTGTAACTCTTATTAAGTTAAACAATTACTTGCATTTGAGAGTTTCTGTTGTGAGGCTCTTCCAAGACCTATGCCCGATACGGCCCTCGTTTACACATCTGTTCGGCAGTTTAGAAAGCATTTATGTTGCCTTCTCCAATTGTTTCCAAAGTCTAGTGTTCGCTAGAAGAAATACAAAGGAAATTTTCTTTTGTGCTTCCTTCCAGCTCTGGTTTCTTGACGGAAAGCTGACAACAGTGTTGACAGAGTGTCAGGACTGAGGTTTTTTCAGTCTCACTTATTGAACATACTCCACTTTGTAAAAACTGCCTTATTGGAGTAGGCACTCTTAAACAGTGTCTGTTTAACCCACTGCCTGTTGAGTTTCCCCATCACCAGGTCCCAGAGTCATTGTTTATTTCTTTGGCCCCATGCATGTTAATATTGCCATGTAAAGAAAAACAGTTTCAGCAGAAGAGTTAAGGACACCCTGTTTCTCTCCCACTCATCTGCACTCAAAAACCTGGTGGTTTTGTCCACAAATTTTAGAGATGCGCTCTCCAGATTGACTCATGCAAAAACTGTAAGGAGTAGCACCTTTTATGGCTCGGGTAAATACTCCAGTGAGCCGTTATAGAGCAAAGGAGAGATAGATGACCCAGTATTGTTACACTAACTGGTTTCAGTACCAAGTGTGATGTAGAATATGAGCAGCTAGCAGATGAGACCTACCCATCAAAGACAGCTGTAGGACACACGCTCTAGGTATGAACTGGGACATAAGGATGAGCTGTGTGCCCAGGTGCCTAGCACTCCCAGTTCAAAGACACTCCAACAAGCTCAAGAATGACATATCTATAACAGGCTTCTGGAGAATGAACTAACAGCTGAGGTGTGGAAATTGAGAATCTTGAACTTCCAGTAGCTGTAAGAGATAAATCCTCTTGCAGACCTAGGCTTTCGCATTATAGTGAAATTAGCCTACCAGGTACTAGTGGTTTGTTTTTTTTTCATTCCAGTTGGAGTGGTTTTCTTTGGAGGTACAACTCCTCACACTGATACCCTTCACTTCAGGATTTCACTGGAGATTTTCTTTCTGCTTCCATCTCACATCTGTTAAGAAACATCTTTCAGAGGAACTCCAGAGAAACGGATATCTGTTGAATTTTTAACCTTAGTTCCTTTCTGGCAAATTTCTTCCTAACTTCCTTGGGAAACACAATATCCTCACGGATGAACTCCCTGTTCACAAAATGCACTTTAATAAATTATGTGGCCTGATGACCCAATGGCTTATTTGGGAGACAGAGTAGATTTAACAAGACCCATAAATGACGGACTTACTTAAAAAAAGCAATTGGGTCAGGATGTACAGATAACCTATTGCATGGAACTGGACATTCTTAACACTTAAAAACTGGGTATTTGCCTTCCAATATACTAGCTATGTGGCTTTTTCTACTGCCAGAAGTATCAGCTGTCACCAGTGGAGGGAGAGGTCTGTCTCAAATCCCAATTCTGCTGTCACTTATATCCATTTTACATAATATAATTTCTCTGGCTTCTATGTTAATGGCAGAATAAATTAAGGGAATAAATTCCAAACCCCAACTTTCAAATACCATGAAAATTCTATGTGGTTTAGTTATAAGGAAATTAATCATTCCCACAATGTAAAGCCTTATCAACTTTTTTTTTTTTTTTCCCAGAAGAAAGTAAGTGGGGCTTGTAAAGACATCAGTCTTTTGTCCAGTGCAGCCCTTCAGAATTGAGTGGCCATTAATTTTAAGGGGATTTGCTACCCTTAAATGAAGCTGAAACATGAATTTATGTACCTACCTTTACACACATTTTCACACACAAAAATACTCATCCCAAAGAATAGCTCTTATATCATCTCGAAGAATAGCTCTTATATCAAACCATAGAAATGCTATAGTAATCCCTATTTTACAATGGAACTGAAATATAAAGAGTTTAAATGTGGGAATATCATGCTTCAAGTTTAGGAACATAAATAAAAGCAACTAAGTAAATCAGAAGTAGTCAGTCCAAGCTGCTCAACTCAGTGAGCAGAAGCAGGCAATTCCAGAGTGCAGTTCAATTAACCTGTTCTGAGCTATATTAGGAGAAATGCTGAGAGCTAAGAACATGGTTAAAAATAGTTCAGAACCAGAGTTCTTTGCTCTCCACCTGGAAAATTAGATTGTCTCTCATGCTATTCCCTGTTGTTGTCAAGGTACAGGTGGAGATCAATGAAGATAGTCTAAAAGTATACTTACCTATAACAAATTCTGATTATGGGGAAGGGAACATTTCCCTCCCTTACTGACTTGGTTTTTCCACTTACTCTGCTTAGGCTTCTATGTATAATGAAAGGACCAAACATTTTTCTTACTTTTTTTTTAAATTTATTCTGGGGAGATGATGATCCTTTTCTGTCAAATGGAAGCTAAAATCGCCCCACAGTATTTGCCTTTTCAGAATTGAGGCCCCTGATTAAAATTGTTCCTGTTTCCAAGAGAAGCAAGCAGTCATTTCAAAGTAAGCTGCCAGCATCTAAATATCAGCTAGTGCAAATGAATCTCATGAATCTTCTGACACAGCAGCATGGGTTCCAGTGTTCTACAAAATTTAACTGAAGGCTACAGAAATGGCATGAAGAACTGTTGAAAGAGGAGTTTTCACAAAAGTATTTTGCCATCAAAAAGGACACAAATATTTATGAAGAAATTAAAATTGGAGTATCATTTTAATTTACTCAGCTAGTTTTGGCAGCTGAATTGTGAGAACAGCACTTCAGACAGATGTTCAGCGGAGGTTTCCAGCTGCTAGCAGAAATTATGTCAGAGCATTGCATAATTGCCTGTGTTTGTAAATGGCTGGAATAAACAGTCACATCTTTAGGTCAGTTCTTAGTATCCAAATTCCTTCCAAAGCTTCTGTGTTATGAACTGAACAGCACTGTGTATCTTAAAGCTCATCTCAGTGACCTTATAAGCATGTGGGTTCTGGACATCTGTTCTATTTAGAACAGCTTGTTTTAACAGTGTGTATAGTGGGAGACTGTACAGGTAGCTAATTAACCTATTACATTTATCTGCGATACACCAAAATTATCTTCTTAGGGCCCAATCCTAAAATTCTTGCATCGGCAAAGGTGGGGCTGTAGAATCAGACTTATGGATCTATTTTTGCACAGCTTCATGGTTCGGAAGCTCCTTCATAAGATAATTTCCTAAGAGCAGGCTGGGTGAGCTGTTTAACTGTGTCATGTTATCCCAAGCCTCTGTCCTTGAAATTTAAAGCCAAAAAGCCAAATTATAGTCTGTTGACAGCATCCTCTACGCCTTCCATAACCCTTCAAAATCTTCTTTGTTTCTCCACAATCCTAGAGAATATCATTAGATGTGAATGCATGAGAATTGGATAGCTTATCTGTCTTTGAATCCGTCACAAAACACTTGCCATATTTTACAAATTATAAAGCAAATAGGTATTATAAAGGAAATGTGTTGACTGGAATGAGGAACCCGTTGTACATGTATTTGATGAGATAACCCCTGGGTTTGATATAGTAAGAGGAGTGGCAAACCCAGCTCTAGCCAGGTGGCTCATTCACATTGCTGTGAGTCTATAAGCAAGGAATCAGAAGACAATACCCACTGCCCCAGCCAGAATTTTCATGCTGTGAAAGGAACTCATCTATTTCAGATTATTTGAAAGTCAATGGGAAGTTGCTGACTCTACTGGCAGAGCACTTAGCTCTCTTCAGAAGTGCAAAGACATTTTTGTTTACTGACCCTCCCTAATCTTCCCACATGGAAACTTATAGAACAAAAGGGCATTATAAAGGCAAAGATCAGGAGGCTGCATTAATTCATGTACTTTTTTCAAACTGTAGCTCAGTCACCAGTCTTCATGTAGATGTTAAACTACATATGGGAAGGGATTATTTCATCATGGGTTTTAAACATATCTGCACTGAACTGTAAGTCCAAACAGGTTACTGGTAGCAAACAGGAAAAACAAAACAAGAGAAAAAGGAACAAGGTGGGAAATGTTTATCTGATCCCATATTCAGAAATAATTTCATCATAAAAATTTTAATACATATATATGTATTTGTATGTATATTATAGTAATCACTATTTTTGCAGTGCAGAAGGCAATAACTTTTGAGAACTGAAAGATAAAAGACAAAGGAAATGTTTACAATTGCTCGCTCCCCTAAACAAAATTCCCTTTCCTAGCAATTAATGCTTACTGATCGAAGTCTAGATCAAAAGTAAAAGGTTGGTCTATTCTATTATACCTTGATTAAATGACAATTTGACATATTCTTCCAATGTTACATAGATCCTAAAAGGCACAGCAGACTTTCTGGTGTTTAGTTCACAGCAGTCTCAAGGACTTTTCTGTCTGCCAGGTCTGAGAGCAATTCTAAAAGGGATTGGTTCCTGTTAGATGTTTATCCGTAGCATATCCATGAACTGAATTCATTGCAACAAAAGGGAAATGATAACCTATCATCATTCTTCCAGGCCACGATACCGGGGCAGAGACCTCTCCCGTGACTTCTTGTCCGCAAATCAGCTTAGTGAATCAATCATTCCTTGAACACAATGATGGAGCTTTCTCTGAGGAAGAAGCCACAAACCTCAAACAAGTTGTTGGGTGGATCATGGGAAACAAGTTGTGAAGTTATATTTATCTCTACCTACATTTCAACTGTAGTTTCTCTGTTGACAAGTGTAAAAAGTTTTACAATAGATATTGATAAGTATGGGTCAAATGTTAGATGATAAAGGAAACCTGGAGAAGAGAGAGGAAAGACTTGCTAAAATTGAAGGCTGCTAATATCCTTTCTTGATAAGGATTTCAAGCTATTTTGGGAATAGAGTTCTTGATATTCTCCTTCAAAAAAACGGCAGCATGAATCTTCAAGGACAAAATTAATTTCAGATTAAGACTTCACCATGTGTATCACGTCATGTCTGAAGTAAAGAAATCATATGTTTTTGCTAGAGGTTTTCAAATGTATGGATCTGAACTATAGCTCATTTTGAATTTCAATTACAACATATATAAGAGGACCAACTTCAAAATCATTTTAGACCATGTCAGAAAAGTGAGTTCTATTATCATAGAGTCATGAAAAAGGGCAGGCAAATTTTTCCTCACTTGAGGTAAAAGTTGTCTCAATGTTCAGAATGCCCATTCACATCCCTGTTTACTTATAAAAGAAGTTGTAACCTTTTGGTTTGCACCTGCACTTAATTAAAACTGTTCCATTCAACTCAGTGTTGTAGGACCAGATACTTATTCAAATAAGTGAATACTGAAGTCAGACATTTTCTGAAGAGCAGGCAGCTGCGGTTCTATTGTAAAAGTCTCTGCAACCACTTATACAGGGGACAGCAATAAATGAGGCAGATCACCCGGCATAAGGTAGAGATGGCTGAAAAATGAGGCAGGGCAGCCTTTGGTTGCAGAGACGAAAGGTAGGCCAAAGCTCATACCTTCTCAAAGTCTATAAAAAGGATCCAACTTAGGTTATTATGCCAGTGAGAAGATGGAAAAAAGAACGGGCCCCTTACGGAAATTGGGGCCTCATATGGAAATCCCTTTTTCCTGCTTCTTAATTTACCTATTAAAGCCTATTAAATCCTGTTTTTCCATTATTGTTTTCAATGAGCTAAAAACAGATATATAAATGGCTGCATAATTTCTGACATAAATATTTGGTCTGAAATTTCCTGATTTACCTAAAAAACATTAACTAGCATAATCCTATAATAGATCTCTGCTACTGGATGCGAGTATTTATATTCGAGATGAGCTAATACGCCGTACAAAGAAGTTCAGTGGCTGCCAAATATTTCAAACTTCCTTTGAATACATATTCCTGAGCTATGTTATAAATTGTTTACTGTACATGGAGATGACAGGCTAATTGTCCCTCTGCCTAAGAAATTATAGGTGTGTTTCAACCACCCTGATACTCTGGCAGTAATACGGTTGGGGGAAGAAAGCCTAAAAGTTTCAGATAATAACCTAGGACCTAGCAATTCACCAGTTAGGCTTTCTGCTTCTTCGCTAGCATCCAGTGTGATATCAGATCATCATTTAGGCACATGTTCTCACTGATATTTGGGCATTTAGTTTCCTGTGACTGGAACGGAAAAACCATATCCAAAGAGAAAGGTAGGTATTAGATTTCACAGCAGAATGCATGGTGCCAAGTGTTTGTCCTGCCTAGGAAAAGGTTAGGCTCTTGGCTGAGTTTCACAAAAAAACTTTCTTCTATATTGACAGGTTAAAAAAACCAAAGTAGATGTTTCAGAAATCTCTTTCTTCCAGACATAGCACCATGACTGAGATAGTGTTGAGATCACCATGAAGCTGGGCTTCACAGCCTCAAAACACTTCCTTGTGCTTAGATTCTGTATTCTTCCTTTTAGACGTAAGAGATTATTTGGCTTTTTGCTGAAAGAATGGCACACTTTGATATCAAACTTTGGTGCCTGAGGTATTCATCAGGAAGAAGGAAATGGAGGTACATTTCCCCTCTCTTATCTTGGAGAACAAACAATTCATAACTCCTCTTGCTTTCAAATGTTTTGGCTGCAGAATAATTTGACTGGATGGTCCCCAGGTGTACAGGAAGTGTACACTTGGGGTGTTCTTGAGAAACCAAGAACACCATTTTCCTGGGTGTGTGAGGAGAGCAACCACACCAGATGTTACTAGGAGTTAGTTTCGTCTAACTTAAGACATTTATGGCATAGACAACTACAGCAGAGCTTGCAACCTTAGCCCTCTTTAAAGACAACAAGAGAAATACACAGAAGTAATTCACCTGGCCTGTCTTTGGCAGCACTGTAGATATCTGCATTTGCTCACCTGCATCCCATTCATGTTGTCTTTCTCTGTAGCTAAAGACTCAGGCTATACATCAAAATAGGGTCTCTAATGACGTGATCCCTTGGGTACTTTTGAAAATGGCTCTTTGATATATTGTGTAGGCTGTTCATGCTCTTCTCAGGAGTTGATATTGTACAGCAAATACTTTATCATTAATATTTTCACTAGTTTTCTACATCCAGTGTGTTCTGATAGTGAAGCACTCACCAAGAAGTCTGGTGAAACGTAGCCTAGTGCAAAATCATGGTTGTAGGTAACCTAATGACAACATAATAAAAATATTCTAGGACAAAATATTTACAAAAACTCTGATAAAGTAATCTTTACTAAAGCTGACACAGTTGTGTCAATCTTTTCTTTTATGAGCTGATGGTGAATATTGCAGCTCCAGCAGAATAATTGAAAGTAATGTAAGTATGTTTTAGATATTTGAGGCTGAACAGTATAACACAGATATTTTTTAAAAACATGAAATATATATACATAAGTATAAGGTATTGGCAAGTTAATTTGAGTTTCTTACCTTTCTCTGGGTGAATCATTTGAAGAAATACTCAGAAAAATGCTTTAAAGAGCTTTTAGTCTTGGCCAATATATTGCAAGTAGTATGATTACAAGTAATGCAAAAAAATCTACATATTATATGCATACATAATTATAAGATTATATTTTAGATGTACATTATATATGCATAATTATTAAAAAATGTTAAACTAACTACATGAAATACTTTATCTATATTTTTACCCATGGAAAATATTTTGTCTAAATCCCAAAATTGCCAGGGAATTTGATTGGCTGACTGATAGAACTCAAAATGTTTTCCTTCTCCAAGAATCAGAAAAGCTTCCCATATTAATCCCCCAAAATGGAAAACAGAGAAAGAGCAAACCTGCCTAAGCAGGTTGTGGTGTTGTGACAGGATCTCCAGGAGACTTCCAAGGTATTTGCTTTTCTTGTTGACTTTGTGTTTCAGACATTTTGATAATTGGGCAACAGGACAAAATTCTGAGCTAGATATTTACTTTAAATCAGTTATTGTGCTTGGGGTTTTTTTCTTTGATTTTATATCAACATTGCTCTCTACTAGTTCCGTGTTACTTTTGACAGCTCTTTACCTAGTATAGATGATTACAGGTAAAGGCAAGCTTCTTTTATATGTATGAAAAATAATAGCTTCCTTTTGAAAAGCACTTGTGGAAACACATGCAAGAAAGCTATTGTCTTGTCTATAATAATAACTTTCCAAGTTGACTTGCTCATGATGATTTACTCAGTAGTATTTATCTGTGATAATAACTCGGGTAGTTCTGCCTTCCATGACTATAAACAGGACACGTAAAATTGAACACATCTGCTTATAGTTCTTTCTTCATCCTATTGTAGCGACATTTTCACACGTGCTGTCATTTTCTTTTGATGTGATGTTAGAAGTTGGTGTGTTTGCCCAGCCATGTATTAACTACTTTAAACAACAAGTTGTGTTTTGAGTCTTAGTAAAGTCTTGACCTTGGAGTGCAGCTGGGTGTTCTACTAAGTGGAAACGTGGGAAATTGTGGAACAATATTGCAGAGCTGAAGAAGTGTGGGTGTTCAAGAAGAAAGCAGGTGTTTCCTTTTGGTGGTCCAATTTTCCACATATGAAACTGAAGTCCACCCAATGAAAAAGAAACTCCTCACACATCTCTAACACAAATTCTAATGCTCAAAAATCAAAACATGAAAATCTAAAAAAATCAAGACAAGGCGGTATTATCTCATGCCAACAGAGCCAGAGAATTAGAAAACCAACTGTGTCTCTCATTAAACTTCCTTCTCGTGTCCAGGCTTTGAAAGAGATAAATTATTGGGCCTTTTCTACAATAGTTCAAGAACGGAAACAAATCAAGTAGGCGTTGATCTTCGGGTGTAAAATTAGAATAGAACGGTGAACTACTTCAGTCTTTTTAATACTGTTGAGAGATGAAAAGCCTGAAGGAATAGGCTATGTGATGGAATGACAAACTACTTTATTTTTTAGCACTCGAACTCAGCCTTCATTTTCCTGCATCTGCTTTCTCCTGTGCCAATCTTGCTGCTATCTAATTGCCACAATTAGTTTGGTGCACACAAACATTGCCAAGATGAGAGTCTAGTAGACAGACATTTTTGAGACAGTAAACAGCAAAGGAAGAGGAATTTTCTACTAATATGCAACTAGGAAAAAGAGAAAAAAAAGATGAGATCTTTATTAAATTTCTTGTATATCCCTAGACATGGCAAATGAGTATATCATATAATAATACTAGTAATATCAAGCTTTATAGACAATAATCATTACTTTCTTAATAGGATTATTTTAAGAAATATTACCCAGTAAGAATAGTTTTCAGTAATAATACTGCAAAGCCAATACCAGGATGCACACCTGGACAGGATGGTGATTATAATCCAAGGGTGTAGGAGCACCTTGCGTATTTATTTCAGATGCAGTTGAACTTCCAATAAAACTATCAGCACCTATGAATAATTTAATCAAATAAGTACATGATTTCTATCCCCCAACCATACACATGTTCATAGTAATATCAAGTATCATTGTACAGATCTGCAATCAAACCCAAGAAAAGACTAAAGAAATCTTCCTCCATGCCAGGAGCACACGCATCAGGTCTAATCCTCCGTACATTCATAGATTACTAATATATATCTCAGTTTTAGGTTATCTTCTTATGAATAAGGCAAGTTTTAGGTTATCTTTTTTATGAATAAGGCAAGTGCAAAGTCCTATACTTCAGAAGGCATTATAATGGGAATAACTCATGCACCAATACAGGCAGGGGGTTGGCTGGTTCTCTGCAGGGAAGGAGCAGGGGTCCCAGTGGACACCAAACTGAATGCAAGCCAGCAATGTGCCCTGTGTTAGTAGGGGCGTCAGCAGCTGGATGAAGGAACTGATCCTTCCTCTCTGTTCAGCACTTAAAACAGCACATCTGGAGTGCTGTATCCTGTTTGGGATTTCACAATATAAAAAGAAATAAACTGATATACTGGTGAGTCCAGAAGGCCACCAAGAGCGTCAGGGGACTGGAGTACGTGACTTATGAGGAGATCCTGAGGGAACTGGGGTTGTCATGTTTCAAGAAAAAAAGACCAAGCACAGATCTTGTTGTCTTCAACTACTTGATAAGTGGGCACAGAGAACACAGAGCCTGACTCTCCTTAGATGTGCACAGTGATAAAATAAGACACAATGGACACAATTTGAAATCATGAAAATTCTTGAAAAAGTATGGAAAAACCTTTTACCATGAGCATGATCACTATAACAGATTCCCCAGAGAGGCTGTGGACTTTCCATCTCTACAGATTTTTGATACGTGACTGAACATGGTCCTCAACAATATGGTCTAGTTGATATGCTTGGAGTTAGAGGTTGGACTAGATTGCCTTCTAGACGTCCTTTCCAGCCTGAAGTATTCTGTGACTTTACTCAGTTTTCAAATTCCTTAACATTTATTCTAGATTGTATCTACTGTCTTTCAAAGGCTCTAAGATGATGTTTGAGAACCATTTTCAGACTTATACTTCATTTTGTTTTGTTCTCTTAGGGCACATGAAGTTTTTCTGAAAGCGTGTTTACCTTTTTTTAAGAGAAGTTAAAGGAAAAAATTTCAGGGGAAGTAATTGTTCAAGCATAGATGATAGAGCAAATTTGCCCATCTTTTCACACTAAGTGCTTTCATCCTCTATACCTAAGGGAAAATAATATATGATATAGATATCATTGCCTCTAATCACTCATATTAAGACTATTGAAATGAAACCATCCAGCTCAAATATAGCATGTTTCCATTGTTATCACCTACAGCACATGACATTTTGTTTTCCTTTTAGTTCTTGTGAAAGATAGTAAATCTGTTCAGCTGAAGAGAACTTCACAATCACTTACTGCACCTTAGATTTTAACAGGTAAGTAAGAAACTTTTTCAGTTTGTAGCTGAACACTAACTTACAATGATCTACTATGCGGAGCAATTCACCTCCAGTGAAGGATTAAATATGTTGTCACTTCTAAATTAATATGTTCAAATACTACACTCAGCTAGGACCATAATCTTCCATTAAAATAAATATTTAAATGAAGATATAGAGTATTTTTTTTTTTATGTGTTCTTCAAGCTGGTCATTGAAAACACCAAACAATTGTTTTTAGTCTTCGCTGCCTCATGCTTACTTCATGTGCAGCAAAATTATTGACCTCACATTGTTCCAGGAGCTAGAGACTCTACTGTGCTGCCTGCAACCTGGTCACACAGAAATACCCACAATCTGAGCAAATTTATTAATAGAGGACTGCTTGGGGCAAAATTCCCCAGCCAATGATAAATAGCCTCAACAAAGAGGTTTATTCTCATCTTCTGTCTCCATTTGCACAGGGCTTCACAATGAATAACAGCTTTATGAATCTCATAACTCTTTTTCACAAGGGAGAAAGCTTCTTCACCCTGTGCAACATCGAATCAGCAAAGAGCTGATTAGCATACCTGAAAACATTTGAATACATTGGAAAATAGACTTCTATGACTAAAACATTTCACTGAAATGAGGCACGAGCATTTCAATACTGACAACTTTATTTGGAACTAAACACTGGACAAAAGCAATGCAGGCTTTCTGTGTGGTAGAGTACTGTAGTATAAAATTGTTATGAAGAGGTGGATAGCAAGGAGATAGATTATTTGATCAAATCACAAAAGAATGGAAAATCTGTCTAAGGATACTGGGTGAAAACCCTATTCAAGGAAAGTTGTCCTGCAACCCTTACACCTTAATACTGAAAACCAAATTCTAGATCTCATTTGAAATGCCACAATGACAACACAAACAAAGAGATGTATGAATTAGCTATTATAACTATCTATTAGGTATTAGAACTATCCAAGCAGTAGGATCCATTTTTAAGATCTCATTCAAAGCAGATACACATAAAAACTCCTGAAGTTCAGATTTTCTGTGTTAAAGGACAAAGGGTAACACTTCTTCATATTCAAGTATTCTATTTCAAATTAACGCTTAAATCAGGAAGCTATTTTTCTGGAAATTTCAGCCTCAAAGCTCCAGTTGTCTCTTTCTTTAACTTTTTTTTTACATACTAGATGCAAAAGACGGGCAGAAATCCTATTTTTTTTCCTAGTTTGTAGTGACTTTTTTTACAATGAAAATGCCCACATGGTTGGGTTTTTTTCCCCTTTGAAGTACACACCAATCACTTCAGCATATGTAAAAGGATAATAATGTTTAGAAAAAAAAGGGAAAATCTACTTCTACCCATCCTTTTTTCCTTTAGCTGTATTTATTTGGCAATGCACCCTCTAGTATCAACTGGTCTCATCAGGCTAAAAGAAAGGAAGGAAAGACTTAGTTTACAAATCTCTGCTGTTGCTGGCACTAGCATTTTAACAGTCAAGAGTGAGTAAAGAAGGAAAATGTGAACTAATGTACATTCAAATGTCCACACAAAACAGAATGTTAAAGCTCAAGACTAACATTATTCTCACAATAAAATTATGTTGTACAATTCATACAAATATCTTGACCTATAATGTTATTTATTTTTTTAAAAAATGAAATGACAGAATTCATAAAAGTTGCAATGTGAACAACTATGAATCCTTGAATGCACAAATTATCCATATGGTTACTTCATAAACTTATTTAAAACTATATTTAGTTCTGATCCCCAGTTTGTTGCTGTTTGGCATGCGAACAAAACAGTGTTTGTCAGAAGCTTTGACTTAGCTAACTAAAGACAAAATTCTGAGCCTTTGGTTTTGGGCAGTAAGAGAACCCTTTGAATAACCATTCCGGTTTCCCTAATTTAGTGCTATTGTTGTGCAAATAGCTTAATCTAAGAATATGAAAGTTGGAAGGTATCAATGTAATGACATGTCATGCTGTGGGCAGATCTTAAGAACTGTTAAAACAGAAGGTAAAAAAAATGGGCATGGTACCAAAAATGCAGACTACTGAAATGGAGTGATGGAAAATACTGGAGATTTCCCTGACATTTATCAGAGATATTAGTGGGAATATTGTGCAGAGAAAAGTATTATACCCATCCTCAGGCTCAGGTAAGGGAGTTTGTGTATGAGAAGAAGCCCAAGAACTCTGACACTGTATTACTGTTTCCCAGGCTTGAGGAAGACATTCAGTGTCCTTTCCTCTGAGACCAACAGCTTCAAAACACCTCTGTAAAACAAATGAGTAAATGGAAGTCTTACAGGCTCAGTTATTCAGAGTTGGTCCAAAAAATTCCTTAGATGTAAGACACAAATATCAACATCAACAGGTAAAGCTTGAGAAGGGGTGAGCTGAGCTTCAGCCATCCACAGCAAATTACTCAAATAGAATAAGGAATGCTTGAGGAGGATCTTTGGCATATTTCTATCAGCAGCTGGGTAATTTTCACCTCTCAGTAACTGAGAAAGGAATTGAAAATTAGCATTCAGATGGTTAGCAGGAAGTTACCAGTTGGTTAAATATTGAAAATCTTAAATGCATCTGGAACTGTGTCTTGAGAAGAATAGTGGAAATTTAATGGTTAGGATAATAAAATGTGATAGGACAAAGTTCTGTAAAAGCTGCAGCCAAAGACAATTTCAACATTTTCCACTGATGACTTAATATCAATTTTCCACCCCTGATGGATTCTATGACTCCTTTATTTATGGAAAATGCCAGACTCAAGGTCTTCTGCTAGCAATGACTACACAATTCACAATTATTGACTGCACATTATATTGTAGACATTCTTTGCACATAGATGTTTGGTTGATTATTATCTCTTAGTGCCACAAAGAAGTATGACAATTTAATTGAATCTTTACATGTAAATGATCTTTCAGACCCTATTTCACTTACATGCATTTGAAGGAAAGCAGAGTCTTTCAGTGGAGTATTTAGCAACAGCAATGTTTCTTTGATTTGCTTAATTGCACATAAATACTTTTACGTATGCTCAAATGACATTTTATAACAGCTTAAATCTTAAAAAAAAAAAAAAAAAGAAAAGAAAAAAAAAAAAAAGAAAAAAAAAGATATGAAAAAAAGGAATCCCTGGTTTTGACACATATGTGTAAGAACTCCAGAAATAGCTATAATATAACTGGATTTTGTATTTTCTCCAGAAGTGTTACAACTGGAGAGGCACACCAACAGCTGCAAAGTCTGTCCTGTTCTCAGAGGAGCTTTCAGCAGAATAAATTATGAAGCTGCAGTAAGCTCTGTATGGGGTAATGGTTGATCTTTGACCGTGCTGACAGCCAGAGCTCTTATCATCTTGCTCAGCAACAAGTCAAATTGGGCTTTAATTGCTGTTCAGAGAACAGTGCACAATTAAACATACATGACACAGAAACTGTTACAGGGCAGAAGGGAACAAGAGATGTCAGGGAGTCATGAGACAAACCCCTTTTTTGATACTCTGTTCTGAAGACAATGCAAGCTTTATACATAAAATAAAACACTCATAAAGGTTCCCTAACTACCATGCACTGCCCCAAAAACTTAATGTTTAATAACTGGTTTCTTATCAGCTGTAGCTTGGAATGTATTTGGATCAAATCTGTACTGAAGAGGTCTGTATCCAACCACCTCGTCATGATCTATTTGTTGTCTACCTTTCATTAGTTTGTCTTCTTAGCAGTTGGTCACTGAAAGATTTGCAGACAGGTTTAAATTAACTAAAGGCACAATGTATTGCACTCAGGTGAACCAAGTTCCTTTTATGGATATTCTTATTTAGATGTAAAATACCCACACTTTAATATTTATTGTAATAAGTGCTATTGTCTCAGCAAGACTACCATCTCTTGTACAGCATCACCCCCCAAAAAACTGCTCATTCTCCTCACCTCAGTTCTTTCATATTTGCCTAAAATTTACAGCTGATGTTTAAGCTAATTTTTCTGATGTTTTGGTAACTGCTTTCCAGCAAAGTGTGTTTTCTTAACCAGAGGTAAAAACAGGGGCAGAGTGTCTTACTTGATATATTTTGTAGGCACAAATAGCTAAAACACATTTGCCTATTCAAAAAAAAACAGACAAATCCAAGCACACTTGATACCTTAAACTCCTGTAAGGTAAGCTATAATGGCCAGAAAACTGTAGAACCACAAAAGCCCTATCAATTGCAACCACAGGCCACTGTAAGCATAGGAACAAAGCTGGATTTTCGTTTTAAAAGTTGAGACTAAAGCATCCTGCCATAATTCTTCTTAAACGGAAAATAAGGCTTTTTTCCAGGGTAAAGAAAAGCATTGTATGACAGCCCAAGTTCACCAAGTTCACCTCTGTAGATGTTAAATATTTGGATCATGCTGACAGCAAAGAAACAAGAGCACACAACCATTCACCTCCAGCCAGATTCATGAAGCCATGGACTCTCTTTGTTGTCATTCTGCAGCTCCTGTAGTAACCAGGAAGGGGAATGTACATAAGTCTGTCCAAGGTCTGTCCAGTTATCAAGGCCTTCAGCCTGTTATTTTCAGGCAAACTCTTTCGAATCCAATAAAAGTATATTGTTCACATTTGTTCTGGTCTTCTTTTTTAGCTAATTACATTTGGTAAAATATTAAACGATCCTTAATCAATCCTTTCATTTGTGTACAATTTCAAAGGTTCCTTTGGGAAAGAACAGGTTTTGACATCCAAAACCAGCTTTGAGATTGATAGACCTTTATCCTGCATAGCAGTGGGGAGGTTTAGAAAAATGTATTTTTAAGTCTAAGAAAGACACAGAAAAAGATGCACCCATTCAAATATAACCCGGGGATTAGGATATCATCAGTGTAGGTATAAGGCTCTATTCTTACTAATTTGTTGGAGTGGTTTCAGCTCAGGCACTTTACCTTGAAATGTATTTTTTAAGTTGCAAGCATTTGATTTCTTCTATTGGTATTTGTTCACCGAGCTTAACTAAGTCTAAAATGTTACTTGTGTCACATAACACATAACACAAGAATCTAAATCTACAGTTCTGTGGTTAGAAAACTTCTGTGGGAAATCTTGCATCAAGTCACATCAAGTACCTTGAGTAGAATACCATGAACAACAAGGCAAGAACATTGCCTTTACTTATTCCAAAAATCCCATCACAGGTAGACAATTTCATCAGTTTCATAAAAAAAAATAAAAGGAAAAAAAAAAAAAGGCTTCTCAAAAAACTAGAGAATTTTAATTCTAATAGATTAGCTTTTCAAATGGAAAAGATTCTTGATTAGTTCTGCTCCTTCTTGTTTAAATCATTTTTTCTTTGTCTGTACTTTCCAATAAAAGATTAAGTGCCTGAGATCTATTCTTCTAACTGATTTTCTTTCTTTTACTTTCACAAGCAATTTCCTTTTCAGGAAATAAGTACAGATGACAGTGATTCTTGTGAGGCCATATTTAACTTAATAAATAAAGGTACCGATTGCAGAACATCAGATGCCATGACTCAGAAGGAAGGAGGTTTTGTTAATCTCTTTTTACACTTGAGGTCACAAAGACACAAAATGGAACTGACTTCTCAGCAAAGTCAAGTTCATGTCCACATTGTAAACACACCCACGTTAGTATGTTAGAATAGAATTAGGATTCAAACACCTAAACAAGGGTGTCTGGTGTCTTTTGGGATGACTCCTGGCTCCTGCCAGGGAATCAGAAAGGCATGACAAGTCTGTGAATCTTAATACCTGTATTTATCTGTGATGTAAAATAGTACTGCCATTTTAGGTTGTGCATCTCCACCCTCTGCACTGCACACTGCCTCTCCATCCAGCAGAATGCGTGTAAGTGTGCTATCTAAGTAACAGCTATGGACTTTTGACATCTAGGGGTCGGCCCAGTTTTCTAAACATAGGTGTTTAATGCCATTTGAAGTTCCTTGGAGAATCTAAGACACCTCCATGGAACTAAGAAATCTGCCAGGGGACCTACCAGAGGCCTGCACTGTTGATCAGCAGCTGAAGGCAAGTAAATTAATCAAAACCTATTGTGCGCAGTCAGAGCTATCTGACACATCATTAAATGAATGGCATTCTGAAACAAGCTGAATGAGTCCCTTGAGAACACTGGCTGTATTAGATCTCTGTTGCCTATAGAGTCTATCTTGATCAAGTATAATGCCTGCCTTTGTTGACTATAATCTGGACTGCATATAAATATGGACACTCAAACTCAGGCACCTACAATATAGAGCTGAGTCTCACACTCGGGGCTCAAAACAGTTCCTTAAATCTAGAGGCCACTAATGGCAGCCAAGCTATGGTTGAATATCCAACCACCAGTCCATAAAGGCAAGTCCTGGGTGACACCCATCAACTATATCAACCATGTCTAGTATATATGCACCAAAGTATTTCAAATAACACTAGATACTTAGGTTTACACACATAAACCTGTTCTCATGACTGCTGCTTTTACATTATTATACAAGAGCTCATAGCCACTTTCTCTTGTAGGACAGGAATCTGACAGCCCTGCACATCTTCATCTCCTCACCACTTATGCAAATACTCACTCCCTTAAATCTTGGTCAGATTGGGTCCTTCAACAGCTGGACAGATCTGTCTGCAGTGATGACATGAATCTTTTAATGGAGCAAATCTGGCCTACTAACTCATAAATACATTGCTGAGGGATCACTAGATCTTGGAGTCTTAGAGGGATCATTGGGACTACAAATGACATTAAATTTTTCTTTGAGATGTAACAATATACTTGTTTTAAAGTCTGCCAACTTAGCAATAGTAAAATATCTTATGCACTCAGAAAAAATATGGCATTTTAAAACCAAGATCTAGCAAGAGAATATATGAAGAAGAAATAACAATTTTCAGCCTGTTAGCTCTATAACTACACTGAAAATGTTGGTTAAAATTTATTGAAATTCCATGGAAAGGTAAGATTCTGAAAAAAACCTGATAGTATGAAGCTAACTCTAGGAAAAGCTACATTTGTGCTTTGGGGCAGCTCCATAAAATTTATATTCTGCTTTAATAATATAGAGAAAATAGAGAGCATTTTCTTTTACAAATTATTTGCCTCTTAAATGCAATTCTTTATTAGAACAGATTTGAAAATAAAGACTACTATGCAGAAATTAATTAAAAAATCCAATTATTAAAGTTATCTTTATCTTGAGAGTAAGACTATGTGATAAGGGATCTTGTTAAAAATAGTGGGATCAAGTTCTTGCTTGACTAAGGATCAGCCATGTCACTGAGAACAGGTAATATAATGTTTTACTGTTTCCTCATTATTCTTATTGCCAAAGGATAAAACTGCTAGTGCATTTTATTTATTTTACTTTGCCTCAGGCTTTGAGACTAATAATAATCATAGAATCATAGAACGGTTGGAGAATAAGCAACAGTGATGACAGACATTTGATGAGGGATCCCTTATCAAAGACAGAAATGGTAAATAAAGAAATGAATGCAATTCATTTGACAAAGTCTAATCTACTGTTATGAATTAAATCCAATTATTTGTAAAAGCTGAATAAAAAAATGTGCATCTGCAAATTAAATTGTAAACCAGGCTTTTCACGGAGGCCTGGTCACAGGCCAAGCAAGATCCAGAGAAGGGTTAAATGAAGCAGTGCTGTTTTTTTAATCTAAATACACTGTTCATCAAACAAACATAATAGTTGATGATTGCTAAACACCTACGAAGCAAATCACTGGTATCACATACCAGACCAGTAGTTTGGATGCAGAGAGCAGCCTGCAGCAGATTTTTCAGAAGCACAATTATAAAATCACAGAATCATAGAATGGTTAGAGTTGGAAGGGACCTCAAAGATCCAACCCCCCTGCCATGCGCAGAGACACCTCCCACTAGACCAGGTTGCTCAAAGCCCCATCCAGCCTGGCCTTGAACACTCCCAGGGATGGGGCTTCCACAACTTCTCTGGGCAACCTGTTCCAGTGCCTCACCACCCTCACAGGAAAGAATTTCTTCCTAATATCCAAAAATTATACATTACCTACATCCTAGTTCAGGCCCTTACCATTTTATATTCTTTTATATTGCCTCAGAGCTGCCAGACTTACTCCAAGAGAAGAAATAAGTTTTCCTTAATTCATGACAACTCCAGAGGCACAAAATATCACAGCAGGAAAAACTGCTATTTCACATTGTGCTTTTATAAACTTTTTCTTCCCCCAAAACTAACTTACATTCTGAAAAGCACATTTGCTGTAGTAGTTTATTAGGATAAGGTGAAATACTGCAGGAACAGGGTAGGCTATTTGAATACCCCAATTCAGTGAGAGGATTATTCTACTTTTTTTCTCCATGAAATCGTTACACCTTTAATCCAATTTGATGTCATGCAGTGTCTTGGCATTGTTCCAGTGTGCTGAGAACTGCAAATGTTCAGGCTGGCAAAAGAACTGGGTGCTAATTCATAGCCTGTCAGTTCCCATATATAGTCTCTTTCAATCTCTGTCTTGATCCCTGTCTTTAGACTTTTACTGCAAAACAGACTAATGCGAGATTATAGTCTCTTGCCATAAACGGGAATTCAGCATGTCCTTCATATTCAGCTGGCTAAATTTGCCATTGCACACCTGAAGGTCTCTCGAAAAGAAAACCTGAGAGGGAACCAGGCAGGGAAGGCATCCTTCCAACAGTGTACAGAAATTGGAGACAGAAAGCTGACAAATTGCAGTTGCAATACTGCGTTGTAACCTCTGCCTTGATTCTGACCTTTATTACACAGACGTTGGCCAAGCAAATTCAGGCTCAGACAGCACTTTTGGCAAAAGTCTTGTACTCTCACTGATAATTAAATAGATCTAGGGATCTTTCTATAGTAATGAATTTCAGATAACTGTAAGGCATACTATGTGTAAATAGAATATATTTTGGAAAAGCATCATGTGCAGCAATAATATAAACAATGGCGTAAACATTCATGGTGAACCATGCAAGCAGTGAGCAGGCAATTTCAGTATTATTCAAGAGAGAAAATAAAGAAGAGAAGAAAAAAAATGTTTAATAAAATGTTTAATGAAGATATTTTATTTATCAGAAATTTCTTCTCCCTTTTCTCTTAAATGACAAATTCATAAATACTTTTTTGCATTGGTCTTTTGCCTTATAGATGTATTAATAAATGAAATCTGACAACTTCTGCATAACTTTAAGAAATGCTACTGAATGCTAAACATCATTTTTCACATGGTTTAATCTTATAAAACATACGGAATTAACAGCACATTGTTTCATTTTGAATCTGACCCAAGAGACATATTTTCCACTTAAATATAATTTTGAAGAGGAGATTTGAAGAGTAATAACTTATAAAGCTCTACCTAAACCAGCATAAAAGTACTAAGACAGAAGGATGAGCCTTTATCAGGATAGTACAAAAATTCTATATAGGAATGAATAAAACTGCAATTAACAGGTAAAGGAAAACGAAGTTGCTGAGTTTCAATCAGGTGGGTAACTGCTTCTCCAAGAGTTGATCTGTTGAGAGGGGAGCTGGAGAGCATTCTAGCATTCCCTTACAAGCTTAAGATTCATGGAAAAGTTAAACAATCGAGTCAAAAGCTGATCATCTCACCTGGCAAAGCCTTTATTTGATAAGATAGTAATATTTTGATAGGAGTTCAGTCTAAGCTTTAGAAGAAGCTTAGATTCCCCCAACCCTTAAACTGGAAAGAGAAGACACAATAAAAGCTCACATTATTTCACCTGTACTGCCTATTTAGGTAGCATCAAATAAGGACTGATTAGTTCACATAGTTTAACCATATTCCTTTGTATTCTTGCCATGAAAAATCTAGTAGTCTTAAAAACTGAATCAAGACAACACTAAGAAGAAAGGCTTCTGTGGAAGATACGATCAGGTGCCAAAAATCCAGACCGAAACCCTGTCATGAGTAAGGAGAAAAACGTATGTTCAGATTTGGTCTCCCAAAGAGGATTTTGATGAAACATTATGCAGGCTGTGGCTGCAAGGGATGTCAGAATTTCAGTGCTGGAGCATATATCAATTCTTCCAAATGGATTAACATTTGCCTACTTCTCAGTTTGCTGCAGATTAAATTGCATATGGAACCCATCCTGCTCATCTTAGTTAATACAGAATCATAGAATGGTTAGAGTTGGACCTTAAAGAGTTCCAACCCACCTGCCATGGACAGGAACCCCTCCCACTAGACCAGGTTGCTCAACTGAAATTTAACTGAAATTGCCAGTGCATAGCTTCAGAGAATGATCCAGGTCACCTAATACAAACATCCAAATTTCCTGCAATAGTCACTGGAGACTTTTAATTAAATCTGAAGATGGGCAAAAAGTAAAGTTGTCTTCCCAATAGAGTCATTTCACTCCCTCCATTGAAAACAGGTGCCTCCAGACAATGATATTGCCCCCACTTCAAATAAATCTCTGCTTCTGTCAAAGAGAGCAGTAATATTCAATGTAGGGTCCCTTTCTCACTCTCATTGCCCTCAAATAACAGCGTCCCACCAGAGTAAGGTAATTTCTGCTTTCTGGCAGTCTGGTGAATGTGTCTGGAACTCTCCCTGGGGACAGGACACTGAGGAAGATTAAGCCTGTACATTGCCCATGTTCTAAGCCAGTACCAACTATCAAGGTGAAAAGAGCCATGGATAAGGACATTTTCTCCTCTTCTGCCAGCACTACACTACCAAACAAACAGGCATGTTTACTGAAGTGACATAATCCAACCTAAGAAAGGGTCACCTGCTATACCTGAATGTTCTGTTAATCAGAACATTCTCCAGCAAAATCAGTCCTAGCATTTTGGAATGTTTTTAGAGTTCAGGTACTTGTGTACCTAACCCCAGATGACAATCCGTTTGTTGGCTGGCAGGGTTTAAAGGCCTTATTTCCAGAACTTTTAAGCAGTCATCATTGATTTCCATTAAGCAGCCCAGAAATATTCCAGATTAGTAGAGAGGCATCAGATGAAAGCTGCCATGTAAAGAGTTAAACAGTCTTTCAAACTTGTTGACTATAGCTGTGGTGAGTATCAGGCACCTGTGTACTCCAGCTAGTTTTAAACCAACTAGATTCCATCTACAGTTGTCTTGCATTCACGTGGCTTTCATACTCTGGGGTTGGGGTTTGGATTTCTTTATTCCTGTGAAACATCTGGCCTTTGAATATACATTATTGTACCTTTTTGGAAATAAACTGTTAAAATACAAGATGACTTTAGCCACAGCAAAACCACATCCAAACTAGTAACAAACACTACACATCTGTTAAGTCTGTGTACTGCTATCCTACGCTGTCATGCTAGCTAGTTAAATCTGGATATGTAAGTATCCTCTGAGAGTCCTGGACCTTTCTGAATGGATTAAATTTAACAGGTTCTTAAATATTTAAATTTTAAATAAATGTTTAAATCCTAGTGACTTCTCAGGATCTGTCCTTTCATCTCGGACTTCTGCCACTGGTCTTAATAATTGACTCCGCACTTGTTTATATAGGTTCTTCCTCCTGTGTTTTGACAACTTCTAGCCCACTCTTAAACCTGCTAGTAATTCAGGAAAACATATCAATTCTGCTGTCACTTTTTTCTGTGCTGACGCTATCTTGGCATTTCCTTTTCCATAGCTTCTTGCCAGAGTGTTCATTTGGCCTATGGCCTTTACTTGTACCCTGGAACACTGCACCTTCATTCAAGTGGTTGCAATGCAAGGACAAACAAGGAAAAGTTGAATTCAGATGGGTTTTTTTTATTAGTGTTGCCTTTGTAAGTGCAAAGTGTGCAAAACAATCTCTTGCAAGTGTGAAAAAAAAAGAAAAGAAATTTGAAATACATATCTCTATATATCTATAGTTCACATGTTTATCAATTCCTTTAGGCACTAAATAATCTAAGTTCTTATCGAGTGACTTGGCAAAAGCATTATCTTAAAACACTGGAAAATGAATGACAAAGTAAAACATCTCACAAGTTTAATTCATCATGTAAAAGAACCAAAAATATCATCAATCATATTTCTGGACTGAGTTTCATTAGTTTCCTCAATTCTGAGAAAATGAAAGCTGTAACAAAGTAAATCATTACAGTCATGCTGAACAGAGGTTAAAATAAAAAAGGAAAAAATATTCTAGGTTTTGTTAAAGAATTCACATACATTATTTCATGGCTCATGGAATTCTGTATGTTTTGTAAAATACTTGGCACAAAAAATCCACAGTTAGAGCACCAGATTCTCTTATTAACAAGAATAACAATGATAATAAAAATTCCTGAAGGAGAGTTTTATAATGTGCAAGCTTTGAACAAGAAGTGTCAGGACTGAAAACACCATGGACTATGCCAGCCAGACAATCTGCATGAGATAATTAACAGCAGGGTTCACAGCTTCAGCCAGCCCGTGTGGGTCATGGCATGCAAACTGCTTCCAGAACCTGAGCTACCAGCTTTCTCTTGAATAGGGGTGTCAAGAAGACTGACCAATGCATTCAGAATCAAAGCAGAAATCCATGCATGGTCGTCACGTGGTCTAAACATACCCCAAATTGGGAGTAGCATTGAAATTTCCACCCAGATATTTTTTAAACTCCAAGCATGTAGTGTTTTACATTTTTCATATATTTCATAACAAAGTAGCAGCACATCTCTTAAGATGCTTGGTTGTCAACGCCTTCCTCATAAATGAGACACATATTTCATGGCAAGTTTTTTTCCCACTATTTCTTAATGACTGATATTCCAATATATTCCATAAGGAGAGGTATCAATTTCAAGACATGATTTCAAATTAGAGTAGACACATATTTCACAACTTTTCATTAAAATACTCACATATTTTGTAGAAGACTAAATCCCAGAGTCATACACCAATGTGTTTCTCTCTTCTGCTAAGATATCTATTATATTTTAATTCCATATTTCCTCTTTCCATTTCCTACTAAGTGATTCATAGGTTTTCTGGATATATTCCTACTATTTTTCTGCTGAACTGCAACTAAATACTGAGCAGTTTCAAACACAGATATCTAAATTTAAGAGTATTAGAAATTATGCATTATGGCAATTACATATTTCACACTGAGCTTTTGAACTGAGTTTAGGAACACAAAGGCTAAATAAAGAGCCAGTATTTGGTAAAGAATTACTCTTCCCTTTGTGAGTACTTCAATGAGTTTCCCAGCTCCCTTCTCCCAACAGCCTTTGGGACTCTCCTTAACTAGATTCCAGATATAATCTGGAATCTGACAACACCAAGCTCAGTGGCATGGTCAACACGCTTGGGGGAAGGGATGCCATCCAGGGGGACCTGGACAGGAGAGGTGGGCTAATGCAAATTACATGAAGTTCAAGCCAAGTGCAGAGTCCTGCACCTGGGATGTGGCAATCCCAGGCACAAATACAGGTTGAGCAAAGAATGGCTGGAGAGTAGCCCTGAGGAGAAGGACTTGGGAGTGCTCATGGATGAGAAGCTCAACATGAGCTGGCAGTGTGTGTTGGCAGCCCAGAAAGCCAACCGTATCCTGGGCTGCATCAAAAGAAGCAGGTAGCCGGAGGTGATTCTCCACCTCCACTCTGCACTTGTGAGACCCCACCTGGAGTACTGTGTCCAGCTCTGGAGTCCTCAACAGAGAAAGGACATGGAACTGCTGGAATGGGTCCAGCGGAGGGCCATGAAGATGATTAGAGGGATGGAGCACCTCTCCTATGAGGACTGGATGAGGGACCTGGGGCTGTTCAGCTTGGAAAAGAGAAGGCTCTGGGGAGACCTTGTAGCAGCCTTTCAGTATCTGAAGGGAGCCTACAGGAGAGCAGGAGAGGGACTCTTTCTCAGTAAGTGTAGTGATAGTACAAGGAGTAATGGTTTTAAACTGGAAGAGGGGAGATTTAGATTGGATATTAGGAAAAAGTTCTTTCCTGTGAGGGTGGTGAGTCACTGGAAGAGGTTGCCCAGAGAAGTTGTGGATGACCCAAACCTGGCGGCATTTAAGAACAGGCTGGATGTGGCTTTGAGTAACCTGGTCTAGTGGGAGGTGTCCCTGACCGTGGCAGAGGGGTTGGAAGTCGATGATCTTTGAGGTCCCTCCAACTCAAAGCATTCTATTATTTTATGATCTAGATTTTTTACTAGATATCCTAAAAGCAATCCTTCAAATACTTTGTCCAAAATGCAGCATTTCACATCATAATGTATTGCATAGCATTATAATGTAATATAACGTAATTAAAATTTTATTACATGACATGATATAACATGATACAACATAATATATGTGGGGTTTTTTTGTAAATGCTGCCATCAGTCTGAAGGTATCCTCTATTTCCTAGGTATAAAAACAGTTTAGCCAGCAATCTTCAACACAGAATGTAATCTGTCACTTCATGGAATCACAGAATTGTCGAGGCTGGAAAAGGAGCTCTAGATATCATCTGGTGCAATCCTCCCTGCTCCAGATGATCCTCCTGGATGGCTTTGCTGAAGAGAGTTTGCATGGAGCTGTTTCACTTGCACTTCTTTGGGTTGGGTTGAAATTTTTGAGGAGTAAGTCCATCCCAGTTGAAGATCTGAGAGAAATATGTTCTTCAAGTTAGCTTCCATCCAGTCAATGCTCAGTGTGTGTAAACTGAACATCTTTAGCTATGTTTGTGTCAGTGTGATGGCTACAAATATGTCTATATGTGTGTATAAACACATATATATATACAGACAAATATATTTGAAGATTTTATGTGTGTCTACATGACAAACATAATGATTGCTTCCTTCAGGTTCACCATCAATGATTTCCCTGAAAATGAGCCTAAGAAGATGATGAAAGAAGAGAATGGTGAGAAAGGTTCACACTGACCAGCTGTATCATATGCTGCTTTCGTTTCAGTCTCATTACACTTATATCCTTAAAACACTGATAATTTTTCTTTCACATTTAGAAAACTAGCAGAGGATATTGGAAGGATTTAAAAATACCTCTAAACTTTTCTCTGACAGGTCATATATAATAATATGTTCCCCTTGGAATTCAAAAAATATAAGCATGCTGGTTAGCAAAAGCTTTAGCACTGAACTTTACACATCACAAATCAAAATGAGAAACTACTTCAAGTTCAAATGCTAGTAAACACCAAAAAGAGAAGGATCCACACATCATTTTTTCAGCATCAGATTTTTGTTTAACAGATGATTTAGACAACAAAACCATCATTTGAAGGCTCAATATTTATTTGATGAAGGGAAATGTAAAGATAGATTGAAATCTCAAAAGAAGTTAGCAGCTCTTTTAAGTTTATGCATTCATAAGTGTAAGAAATTATCCCCATACTTTGAAGTGTGGACTAGAATACAAATAATTTTAAATTACTAAGCAATAGGTCTGGCAGAAACAGGAACAAATAAATGAACTATGGTTTGTTGCTCTTATTAAGCCAACTGTGACATAAGAACAGACTAAAAAACTTCCTTTTTAATTTCTTCTGTTCCTGCTTTATGAGGAGTAATAACTCAGTCATTCTGCTCAGAAAAATATTTTAAAGGCACTACAATGGAAAAGAGTGAGAAGTTCACTGGATACTGGGTAAAACAGAATATTCCCAACACATATTCCTCCTTTGAAACAACTAATCACAGTTTAATAAATTCACTATGCTTTAGGGAAAGTAGGTGACTCAGAAGAGGAAAGTGCCATGTTGCATCTCTTAAACTGCTGATTTTTGATGCCAGGTATAAACACTATTTTAATAGTTTACTCCTTCAGAAGTCTCTGTGCAGAATGCTAATAGAACTCTTAAATATGCTTCAACAAGGAGATTTCATAACGAAGCCGGGGTGGTTGTGTCTCTGCTTTTAGTCTGGGAAGGTGAAGGATTACCTGGCTTCTTCTTCACATTAATTTGCTTATATTATTTCACAAGCACAGAAGAGGCACCTATGCGAACTCTGGTTTCCAAGAGACATCTATATGAAAAGGTCATATTATCCATGTCAGTGTCAATCTCTTAAAAACCATCCAGTGCAATTAATATAATTTTCATTTTCAGCTCTAGCATTGCTGTGCATTTGGCCTGTGTCTTAACTAGAGAATTCTAAAAAAAAAATCCTATTGGAGCCAATACTAACTCGGGTGCAGCAGTGACTGATCTAATGGAGACAAGCTCTGGCAGCTTCTGCTGTTCCCACCAGTATGACCACTAATCCTTCTTCTTACGAAGAAATAAGAAGCACAGGCAGGCTAAGCCCCAAACAACTGCAGTAATCCGTATAAGACCAGAATGATCCTCATCAGGAGAAATATTATTGCATAGAAATGGAATGTTTACCAAGGGTTTTTTACCTATATTGGTCAAATAGTCTTGATTAAGTACATTTGAACAGGATCCTTCTCAGCTTACTTTAACCAGGTACAAGACAGATGTTAGATATGAAACAAGCTCCCTCCCATCATCAGTAGAGAGCACCCAAAAGTCAATTTTTGCATGTAATCTTGTGTCCAAATCCTCTGAAAGTAGTTTTTCCACTGACTATAAAAGAAGCCTAGATGTCCACCTTATTTTCAGTACAGCCCAAAGCAGGTAAAATCAGTCAAAGCACATCTATAATACATTTATAATTGCAATACATGATATACACAATACACACATATATAATGATGAGTGTATATTGTCTTTGTGTATGTCTATACATGTAAACACATGAGAGAATATGGATGGTTGCATATAAACTCAAATTACAGAATCTGTACATCCTAACTGCTTCACAAACTCAGTGCAGGTATACTGGAGCACACAGAAATAAATTTCTGGATGTTTCAGTAGAAGCATGCTCATTTAAAAACTAAATAAATAATCTTATATAATGAATAATCTAAAGCTTTTAGGCTAGGGTTCACCAGTGCACCAAAGGATATTTCCCTTCTGATCTCTCTTTCAGCTGCTTAAAGTTACACGTGCAGTGAGTATTTAATAATTCAGTTAATCACAAGACCAGTCATAGCATGAAACAGGAATAACACCACAGAAGAGTAGGAGAAAACATGAGGTTTTAAGCCAGCAACAATGAGATAAAGTCTTATCTTGGTCTGGTGCCCAGTGACATCATTTATATTCATAGAACGATTTTTTTTTTGCCTACACATGTTCCCTAGCTGATATAATCTGTGTTCTCCAAATTCTTCTTGCTCAACCCAAACCTGTAGACTCAGTTAACTCAGCAATCACTGACCAATTTTCAGTATGGTAAAAATGAAAGGATCTGCATAAAGGGGACACAAAATAAAGATAAAATGAGGAGTCAAAGCTGCCACCACTGACACGATGGAATCAAACTTCCAGACATGTCATTAAAATAAGGAGGTAATTGCCAAATTCTGGAGCCAAGTTTTATGCTTGGATACATGTAGATTTCATTAGGACCTATTCTTATGTACCAGAGAAGAGGGTTTGGCTTAAGATTTGTAATCATATCACATTAAAAAAACTTGTTCTTCAGGTGCAACCAGAAGTTAACGTCACGCAAACCACATTATGTAAATATTTGCAGTCATTACTTTTTCTTTTATAAAACATTTCAGTGAGCAATGGGTCCTATTGCACTCCTCTTACCAGGGACAGTGGTTCTTGCAACTGGTCAAGTCAAAACAGAACAAACAGTGGAGCTAAGGAACCATTTCTTGCAAAATGCAAGAAATAATGCATACTGAGATGAGTCATTGAAAGGCAGGGTGGTGAGACATTAAAGGGTTCTAATAATTAAATAATCATTCTTCTGTTCTGCTCCACCACCAGAAAGAAGCTAAGGGGTGCTTAGCAATACTGTTACAAACACTACATACAGCACAATCTAAGTATTCTTCATCAAGAACACCTTGAAAAAAATCTCAAAAAGATGTACATAGAAAACATAATCAGTGCTATAGTCCAAAAGCCGTCACTTTGGGCAGTTCTCAGCATTGTACAATCGATATAAACACGTCCATGAGTAGTACTTAGTTTCATTTTCAAACACATAAAATCAAGTGTGTATCATGGTGTACCTGTGAATCTAATTATCACATTAAAGATATGGTGTTCAATTCTGTTGCCTAATCACAGCTGTATGGTGTCTTCTGTAACATCCGAGGTTAGCTAACATCCCACACAGGGCTGAAAGATATGAGGTAAGAGTTACATGCCATCTAGACCCTTCTAAGTAGCAGAAAAAGGATAAGTAGAATAACCTGGACCACTGTGTCAAGGGTTTGGCCAATACACAGTCATAGTATGCTTCCATGAACGTAAACATCAAGTGCCATTTAAGATTCCAAGGATGTCAAAATATCTGTACATTTTTGCTGAATGGGACTCCACTCTTAAGTGGAGAGCTATGATTTTCCACAAAAGCAGCTGAAGACCATGTGGGAGACTGTAGGGAATCTGAAATGGCACTTAATATAGACATTTAACTAATTGCATCATGCCAAACGTAGTCTGGAGAGCTACTGGATTCATCCTAGAGTAGACGTCCTGGGGGAGATTCATTTGGCTAAAGATATGTATGACATTTGAGAATTCTTTGAGCATTTGAGACACTTTCACAAGTCAGACAAATTATGTGAGCACATATGAGAGACCTGTGGTCTTCTGAAGTGGCAGCTTGGACACCTCTCTGAGTCTAAAATTACACTAATCACTTATCATCAAGCAACAAACTGCATATCTGTGTTAGATGAGCTGAAAAGCCCCATACTGCCTATAAGGACTTGATTGACTACAGTGGGAGCTTCCACTATGTGCAGATTTTTATACTGTAGGCATGTATCTTTGAGTGACTGAATCTGGAGCTGAAATTAAACTACTTCACTAACTAATATGAGAGATTCCAGTGTATCTGAATTGTCAAAGGAGACTTGGACAGGACCACTACAGTGCTATGTAATCTGGAAGTCAAAATTTTATGCCAGCCGATACAGACGTTAGAGGATGCCCTTAGCATTCTTGTAACTCCATCTTATGTCTAAACTGTGATACATGAGCCATATATTTTAATGTCCCTGGACATTCTATAACAATTACACTTATTTGAAGCCCAGTCTGCTTTATAATCATGTGCTATTAAAAAAATAGCTTTAAATGGAATGCATAAGACACAGAAACAGCCTTGAGACCTTGTGTTGACTAGAAATTGGAAAATGCAAATGGAAAAATTCTTTGGATTTCTTTCACATCATGAAGAGTTTTTACTCCTCATTTATTTAATTTATGCAACTTTAAGCAAAAAAGCTTCAGAATTGCAAACTGAATAGATAAGTCTAATATTCTTGGGCAGGGACTCTACGTTCTCTTAATATAATGCAAGAAGACACATTTGGTCTTACATTTCTGCCCTGGAAGCCAGACAAATGCTTACATAAGAGACAAATAAATGTTTGGTCTATTGCAAATAACTAGCCTACACAATTTTTCATAGTGTTGTATACTCATGTAACACAGCCTAGACCTCAGAAGACTGAGGTATCTTACCTCTGTCTTCCTGCCAAATAAAAATAAACGGTTTAATTAACATTTAGGCCTTTAACCAAGAAGATTTGAACATGTAATCATTTTTCACCTGAAACACCGCTGGCACTATAAGTCTTGTTATTATTCCTTCACTTTTACAACATAGAGATTGAAAAATTAAATACCACTGAATTAATCACCAGAAGATCAGATTTTGTGCTCACTTGTGCCAGAATGCATCCAAAAAAGACTAGTGAAGGCAATTTATTTACAATAATGATTACATTGAAAAGCAAATCAAACTCAGGGTATTTAAAATGAGCAGAAAACAGATCTAAGAAACACACATTTCCAAAACAATTACCTTTCCAAGTGAGGCTGTCAAGACTAGACAATGAGAATTTACATCACAGCCCAAATAAAAGGACCCTGATGAAAAATAGTCCAAGGTGATTTTAAATCCTCTGTAAGGTTATATTGGTTGACCTCTGTTAAAGGCTGCAGTCAAATCCAGTGTTTAGCCATGCAGGGGACCAGATGTTTTCATGTTAGCCAAGCAGAGGATCAGAAGTTTTCGTGCCTATCTGGAAAAGGACTTACTTTAGCAAGAGTGTAATGAATGGGGCTAGTTAGGGTCTAATCATTTCACTGACATAGGATTAGAGTATACAGTCAAGAGCTCTCAGTGTGAAATTAGTGGCTATGCAAAGTGGTAAATAAATCACTGTATTTTAGAGGCTTCACCTTCCGATTGCTGCAATTACAACTACCTGAAAGGAGGTTGTAGAGAGGTGGGTATCCCTCTCTTCTCCCAAGTAACAAGTGATAGAACAAGAGGAAACAGCCTCAAGTTACACTAGGGGAGGTTTAGCTTGGAAGCCATGAAAAATTTCTTCACCAAAGTGATTATCAAACATTGGAACAGGGTCTTCCAGGAAGTAGTTGAGCCACTATCCCTGGAGATATTTAAAAGAGTTGTACATGTGGGGCTCAGGAACATGGTTTAGTGGTGGACTTGGCAGTGGTAGGTTAACGGTTGGACCTGATGAATTCCCTTCCAACCTAAATGATCCTATGATCTTTATCCAAGTGCCCAAATTGCAGCCCACCACAATGACCAGTAAGTAACTGGGCACCGAGGTTGCATATTACATGTCCTGGAGTGCATAAGACACTTTCAAGGATTCCTGAGATGCAGTATTCCTGGGGAATACGCAAGAACATGTGTCGTGGAAGGAGCTGAACATGCCACCTCCACACAGAGAGCAACCCCTGGAGCCAAGCATCTCCCAAACTGCACCTAGGTTTTACATAGAGAGACTTACTTAGTTCACACTATACAGAAGCATGTGTTCAGTTTTGGGGCCAAGATCCAGGGTGGCTTAAGAAGTTACTTTTTTGGCAATGTAAACTTAACTTATGTCATCTTTAAGATCATGGTTGCTGTTTCTTGGAAAACGGGGACTGCAAAGCATGAAAGTGTTCTCTGAAGCAAGAATCAAAATGGAAAAGGTACAAACAAAATAAAATACATACAAAAATAAAAGTGTAGGAAGTTTTGTGGGTTTCCCTCCGGCAGAAGGATTAAAGATTCTTGTCTCTAGCAGGTGAAAGGCCCACCAGAAAAAAACAATCTGACTCATCAGATGCCCTTTTAGGAGCAGCCAGAATAAATACAAATGGCTGATAGTGCACAGTATATGTCATCTACAGATAATGTTCAGTCCGAACACACATTAGAATGGGAAAACAGTGAAATATAGCAGTAATTTCTTAGTCAGCCTGACCTAATCACCCACTCCTTCAGAAAGCCCACAAAAGACAGTCACCTCCTATAGAAGTTTTGTACAGATAAAAACCTTTTAAAAATTTCTAGAGGTATACTTTCTGGAGAATAAAACGAAATATAAATGTTCTGAACCAATACATCCAACAGGTATCATGACAATCCTCTGATCAGCATCAATCATTCAGGTTTAGGTTGATTTTGAGGTAGGCAGAAACTCTGCAGCCGTTTTGCGTCAAGGCAGGCTGCCCTGGGAGACTTTTTCTTTCTAGTTTCACATATTTCATATATGCCTTACTGAAGTGTACCCTAGCAGGAGTCAGGAATGAGTTGATTATCTCTTATTATCTTTTGGCATGAAATGAAAAGCTTGCTGAAATAAAAATCTTCCTGGCTGTTAGATATGATACAGTATTTCTGTGTACTGTAATGGAAAGGCTGTGCAAGAAGAGTCCCTCTTTTTGGTGGTTCATGTAAAGTTACCCAGCTACAGCGTGCTGGCTCTTCCTCAGCATTTCCCATTGGCAAATTGGAGTTACAAGACCGTAAGAAATACACTGACTGCTTCCACAGCAGTTGCTTCAGGAATGTTATGTAGCTACAGATGTGAAAAGAGCTGGTCTGTGTGATGACGAGGGAGGGGAATGGCTATTCCCCTAGACAATCTCTCCCTCTCTCAGAACACTACAGAGATTCATATTGCAAAGCCATGATAAACTGTGGGAAAACAATGAATAATTGGCAGTCTCCTACAGTGGCTTCAGAACTCAGAGCTACCATGCAGCTAAGTGACCTCTGCTTCTGCTAGGTCACCAAGAGGTAAATAACAGGAGAAAGGCCATAAATGAAGCGTTATTGTGCAGACTCTGCCTGTACTGTATCAGTTCTGTAGAAAAATAAAGGTTTCCTGTGTTCTCTTCCTCCATGGTCTCATTTGTGCGATTAAGCGCAGCACTAGGCTATTCGTGGTGTGAGTTACTTTGCCCCAGGCTGAGCACTGGGAGGTTCAGGGAAACAAAAAGGTTCCCAGAAGGATGGGGATTACTCAATGAGAGCTTGAGTAAACTCCTTTTTATCTGTGGCCTGGAACATAAGGACTGACCAAGGGGTAGTCCCACGCCTGTGCCTTACACTGAGAGGTGGGAAAAGAGGAGCCTCGTCCTGCATCTACCCTTCCCTTGCCAAGATTTGTATGCCTCCCCTACACTTCTCCCCTACTTTACTCAGGCCATAATTTGCAACACCGTCCCTCCAATATCTAATCACATTCACTACAAGACAGTGACTGCATTTTGATATGAAAACATTACTAGGAAGAGAGTGAAAAAAGGGTGTATTAGGCTGGACAGAATGCTATGAGTATGTCCTGCTTCCAGAACCTGATCCTGCTCACAAAGAACTAGCTTGTGTATACATGGTACTGTAACATGCCTTGTGGTGATTCTCAAGGAAATGCTTGGCCCTTCTTTAGCAAAATGAAGACTTAGAAAATTGGCATTTTGCTTATGCTCTAAAGTCAAAATAAAGCAGACATATGGCATGCAGAATTACAATAAATAAAACTTTTCCATTTGCTTTATTCCCATGATTTCTAGTCAGTCTCACAGGTCACCATTTACAGATTTTAAATTTGTTCAGTACCCAACACATCACATTAAAGACATCTTGCTCCAGCAAAGAAGTAGTTGGCTTGTCAATCAAAATATGCAATATGATTAATATTTCTGCTGACTTAAAACCATCTGGGCATGATCCTAGAAATCTCTATTCTTGCCAATAATTCTCATACATATGACCAGCCCCAATTAAATCAGGATTATTCATTTCTGATGAGATAGGCATGACTGGCCCCTTATCTTCCATATTCCAAATCTCACCTCAAAAACTCATTTATGCATGGCTTGGCCACATTCACCATTGAACATCTACTTTGTTTAATGTAGGTCAATGTCTTTTCCAGGTACTTGGGTCATAATTGCATGTTATATTTACACTTCCTTTGTATCTCAAATCTGCTCCATCCAGTTTTTCACAAGCAAAGATTAACCACTTTCATGACCCACATAGTTACTCTTCCTCCAAGGATCCAGACAGCAATTTATCCTTAACTTTTCTATTAGAAATGAAATATCATATGCTTAATGCAAAGAAGGCACTACGTGTTTTCTCAGAACCAGGAACAGGTTTGAAATAGCCATAGGTTTGGGCTGAGGTCCTGTTTTGTTTGTAGATTGTTGATATGCAGCATAAACATAAATAACAAAAACTCAAGGTAATGGAACATATTTCTCATAAAAGCCAACACACGGTACAGGTACAGGAAGAACTGTACTACTGGCCAACAATATAAACTTAAGCAGTTCTTTTGTAGTCAGCTGTCCACTACATATAGTGGACAGAGTGCCAAAATTGGTATGGTGGCAATTCAGGGAACAAGAAAGGCAGGGCTGATGTATGAATAATGGAAACTGTATGAAACAGCATGTGTTTACAAGAGGCAAGAGAGAAGAAACCTAATAAAAAGCCCTCAACAGAGAGAGTATCTGGAAAATGTGTAGAATATCTGCTGAATATCTGAGTCTGAAAATATTTTTCAGAACAGGCTTATCTGACACAGGGGGAATTAAAAATTTATTTAATTACATCTGGCTTTCAACAAAGTATTTGCAACCACATCAGTCCTGGCTTGGGTGGCCGTGCTGCTTTGGTGGTCACTTATTTTCCCATCAGAGACATTCAAGTTTATCTCAGATTAAAGTTCTACCATAATTAAATTTTATGATCTGCACCAGCAATCTATTCTCATTTAGACTGCTGATATATCACCCAGAACATTCTGACAAGACAGAGAAGGTCTTGAAAAACAGGCCAAAAAATGCTGTGGATGTTTATGTACATCATACCATTCAGCTATTGCACAATGCATCGGCCCGGAGATATTTCTATTTATATTTTCAGCAGAGATAAGAGGTATTTACTTTTGCCTCCAAGAACTTTTGATTAAATAATATTTGTCATCTAAACTTTAAGTTTGCTTGGTTTTCATGAAACAATCTGACAAGTAGCTTTTTAAATGTTGAATTAGACTTTCTTGTAAGATGCCAGGAAAACTGTGAACTGTTGTTAACTAGAGATTTATTAAGCACAGCCATGGTCGAACTAGTCTCAGAGTTTAAAGTTGGTTTGATTTTAGTTACTAGTGGAGACAGACACCAGAAAAACACAACTTCTTCATGTTTCATTTGGAGCTGTGTGCTCATGTACATAATCCACACTCAGACAAGACGTTCAGGGGGAAGACCCTGGCACGCCATCCAGCCAGGGATGGTGTGACTTGTAGCAATGCCAGAAATATATATATATCCTTGTGGCTGCCAGCATACAGACACAGAGGGAGCTGAATGACCCAAGTGAATACAGCTGAGCATATAGTTACACCACCTTCTCCTTCTTGCTTTGATTACTGTTCTTAACACAGCAAATATCAGTAATGCTTACACATTTCCCGGGTATGTATGGCTCCCATACATCACAAGTTCAGTTTGTCCTCTTGAAGAATGACTTTCTCCTTGTTTCCAGGCTCCTCTACTTTAAAAAACATTTCAATCTTGCACATTCCCAGCTGGAAAATTCACTTCATCCAACTGCCAGAAGAACAGCTCTCCATATCTGGATAAAGTCCTAATACTTGATTGTTTCCTAGGGGACCATGCAAGTATCACACAAAAGCCATACTTCAGATTATGAAACTCTTAATACGTAAATCTATGCTTCTCATTTAGCAGTGACACTGTCACAAAGAAAACACTCCAAATGCAGTGAAGAGAAACATTAATTGGGGAATTCTGACAGCTGAAGCTAGACTCATTGCCTGGCAAAACGTGCAAGCACTTCATCTTCTAAATAATTGGCGCTTGGCGAAATATTTGTGCACGCTTACCATCATGTCAGAGATGCCAAGGCCAACTGAACGTCTAAGGCATTCCTCAGCTGAGATGACAAAGGCCCTTCACTGCACAATTCCCACTGCTGTGCCTTTGTGAAACCTTTTATGTCACATGTCAGACAGACATAACCACGTGTATCTGTTCTGCATGACATTGGTGGCATTCCTTCCTGATAGCAATAGACTTTGGCTTAGGCTTGATCTGTTAAAGTTACACGAGCAGGAAGGATACGTAGCCCATACTGAGTGCAGTTTACTGTGTGATATACATACAGTCTCTGCTTTAAAAATCTCTCTTGTATCTGTGGGCTGCTATTCCCCTTCACTGCCATGTCAGTCTCCGAAGGAGATTTCTGCTGCCTTAACATTTGTCCTTAATTATTAGGGGAAGACAATTTAATCAATACTAAAATACCATGAATAGGCAACTAGACTGGATTTACGATTTTGTTTCATATCACCAGGAATTCTATTATAGGCAAGAACAAGCACCCTCTCCCGTTATCTCCAGCCCATCACTAAAGAAGAGAGCACTCCTTCTGGTATGCCATAATAGCCCTGTGCCATGTCAGATATGCAAAGCAATCATAAATCCACTTTAGCTTGTTAGTTTACTGCTGTTTTCTATCACCAGACAAGCACAAAGCAACTGGAATGTGTCAGTGAATCTGGCCCTAAATCACACTCCTTCTTTTACTTTAAGTGGTATTTTTAAGCCGTGCCAAGTAATAACATTCCAAGACACCCAGGAAAGAGAGCTACACCACAATCACTGGCTTTCTAGCATGTGAAGTCCTGGCTGCTTGGCACAGATTGGGCAAAGCAGTATGTAGTACATACAAGTATACTAATCCTGATAGAAGTGCACCAGAATTAAAAGAATTTAATTTATTTTATAAATATATTTTGGGGAGTTAATAAAATCATAACTTTAGTGGAGGAAAACATCTCAAAAATTTTATAGGAGTGTCCTGGACCACAACAGAAGGAATATGCTTCTTTGCCTTCTTACTTTACTTTCATTTTGAACTATGGTACATCTACATTTTACTGTTGTTTTATCAAGAGGAAAACCAGAAGTGCATAAGCGACAGTCAGGAAGATAAAGCTGCACTATTAATCCAGACTTAAAAGTCAGATCTGCAGCAGGGTACAAAAAAATAGAAGATGCAAAGACTGTGGCTGGCGAACCCAGAGAGACAAAATGTCTTTCTTTAGCAAGACATGGAGGCACATAAAAGTCTCTTTAACGCCACATTCCTGAGTGACTATGCCTGGTTCCATAGTCAGACTAAATGAAATGGCAATTGCTCATCCATTACATTTGACAAGGATGCTGCTGTTATTAAAAAGTCTTATTTCTTTTGTGTGTTATTCTGTTCCAAAGAAAACCATGAGAATATCAATGGTTCATGAAACGTCATGATGATATGAATGCTCCGGTGACTAGGGAATGATTTATAAACATATGGCTTTTAAAACTATGGGACTTGTATTGTTTTGCTTAATGTGATAGGAAACACCAACAATCTAAATCTGTTTCTCTCAAACCATGGATAACAGTTTCAGTTTAAGTGGATCAAATTAGCTACATACATAAAGAAGAAAATTCTCAGGAAAACCAATACCAATAGAATATGTCAACCTATAGGCAGCAGCAATTCAAGTAATCTAGTGCAGGAGACAGAATATTTACACTGGGAGCCAGTTACCACATTTGTCACTTAACTCTCCAGCCTGACAGGGCTTCAAATACAGCCAGCAGTTGAAGCTACTTAATCAATCAAAGCTTATATAGAGACAAATGAGGCCATGGAGAGGCCCTGATTATCAAAAATTTTGAGAATTACAGATTTATTTTGTGTATATTCTTCTGCTCTTCTTCCACAGATGTATTTCATAGGTATTTCATGGTGCTAGCTTAGCAGTATATGCTTTCCTAGGACAGTCTGCAAGACAGATAATAAATTAGCAACGTAGAGGTTAGTATATTTTAATGACCAGATTTCACAAGGGTTCAAGGATGTGGCCATCTTTTTCCTGACAAGCCTGCATTTCCCCCTGATTTTTACAAAGCTAATTAAATGCTGTCAAGTATTTCAGCCTGTAAGAAAACCTTTGGTGCTGTGACTTTGATACAAACATCTTAAAAGTAGCATGAGAATGGGTTACCACATGGGTCAAGAGTCTACCTATGCATGTCCATGCCCTGAGCATGTTGCCATGTAGTATATGCCTATGCCCTATATCTATCTATACTAGATCATAAAATAGACAGGATTGGTGTTCAGGCAAGTGGCACAGTAATTTCCTTTGTCTGTGCTCTTCTGCAGGCTGATCATAGAAGAAGGTATAATCTCTGGTGTGGTGGTAAAATCCAGCTGCTGGATGTGTCTGCTTGCAAGTTTGAAAATAAAACACCCTATCTGAAAATAAATGTCATACGTGATGCAGTATCTTAGCTTCCTTTTAGACCAACAGTTGGTCAAATTCTCAGAGAACTTTCTGAAACATGTACCTTAACCTATTTTACCTGTAACCATGATGTTGTTATTTGGGAATTAACCTTGGGATAACAGGATCATAAGATTCAGGTGGGAATGGACCTCTGCAGGTCTCTTGTCCAAGCTGCTCTTCAGTGCAGGGGTAGCCCCGAGACCAGATCAGATTCCTCAGGGCTGCATGCAGTGAGATTTGAAAACCAGGGAGAGATAGCACAACCTCTCTGGTCAAGCTACTCCACTGCTTGACTACCCCCAAGCTATTGAGTTTTGGGTTGGTTTGTTTTGTTTTGTTTTTTGCTTTGTGCCACTTGGTAGCTTTCCTGTTCCCATATACACGGGAACGTTCTCTCATGTTCTCCAGCCATGCACCTCCCTAAAGGCCTGGCTCTGTCTCCCCATGACCGCCTTCTGCCAGGGGGCTTCCCATAGGCCCCCCCAAATCCATCTCCTCTCCAAACTGAACAAGCCCACATCCTTCAGCCTTTTCTGAAAAGGCAAGTGTGTCATCCCACTGAGCACCGTGGTGGCCCTCCCATGGTCCATTCTCAAGATCTGTACAATTGTACCTTCTGCACATGTGACTGAGAATAGAGTTTGTATGTTACGTTATTTAAAGTTATTTCATAGAATCATAGAATCAACCAGGCCAGAAGGACCTCCAAAGGTCATCTAGTCCAACCTCCCTGCAGCCGCCGGGACACCCCCAACTAGACCAGGTTGCCCAGGGCCTCATCAAGCCTCACCTTGAATATCTCCAGGGAAGGGGCCTCAACAACCTCCCTGGGCAACCACTTCCAGTGTTCCACCACTCTCATACTAAAGACTTTGTTTCTAATATCCAATCTAAATCTGCTCTTCTCCAACTTAAAGCCATTGCCCCTCATCCTATCACAGCAGGCCTTTGTAAACAGACTCTCCCCAGCCCTCCCTTAAGCCCCCTTCAGGTACTGGAAGGCTGCTATTAGGTCTCCTCAGAGCCTCCTCTTCTCCAGGCTGAACAACCCCAGCTCCCTCTGCTTATCCTAGTAGCAGAGGTGCTGCAGCCCCCTGATGATTTTCATGGCCCTCCTCTGGACCCTCTCCATCAGGTTCATATCCTTCCTATATTGAGGGCTCCTGATCTGCACACAGTACTCCAGGTGGGGTCTCAGCAGAGCAGAGCAAAGTGGCAGAATCACCTCTCTGGATCTGCTGGCAACACATCTTTTGATGCAGCCCAGGATGTGATTGGCCTTCTGGGCTGCAAGTGCGCACTGCCTGCTCATGTCCAGCCTCTCGTCCATCAGTATCCCCAAGTCCCTTTCCTCAGTACTGATTTCTAATACCTTATCACCTAGTCTGTATTGATAGTGAGGATTATTCCTGCCCAGGTGCAAAACCTTGCACTTGCTCTTGTTGAACCTCATGAGGTTCATCTGCCCCTAGTAAAGCCGTGCTGTCTGTCTTGGAACATCTCCATGTCCTCCATGTGCCCAAGCATGGCATCTAGAAGGATCTGTTCCATGATCTTCCCAGGCACAGAGGTGGGGCTGACAGGTCAGTAATTCCCAGGGTCCTCCATTCTACCCTTTTTAAAAATGGGTGTGATGTTTCCTTTCTTCCAGTGTGCAGGGACTTCACCTGACTGCCACGATTTTTCAAATATCATGGAAAGTAGCTTGGCAATTACATCAGCCAGTTCCTTCAGGACTCTGGGATGTATTTCATCAGGCCCCATGGACTTGTATATCTTCAAATTCCTCAGTTGATCATGCACCTTGTCTTCACTTACAGCGGGAGAGACTTTTTTAATGCAGTGTGTATTTGAAATGCAGTTCTATGATACAGTATCTACAAGAATTCTCATTTAAAGCTTACATCACACTGCAGAGTGTTCAGATGTTTCTTCTTAGACTTTCATATTACAAATGAGCATATTTCCTATGGGATTCCATACTGTATTCCCTCATGCCCTTGGGACTCTTACCTCTCTCCTCCTCTCTCCCTCTTTCTCTTTCTCATTCTTTCCTTATCTCCATATCCCATCTTCCTTTACACAGAAAAAAAATTCCAAATACCATTTTTTAATACTTTTGGTGAAAGCACTTTCAAACTCACAAGGCGGTGAAGCTGCAGCACACCCAAAGGGAAAAGCCACTTAGATTCAGCATTGTTTTCTCTGGTGGGTCTAGGCTCGTTAGGAAGTATAATAAGAGTAATAATAGTTGTAGCATATCTTGAAGTGAGACCTGGCAATCTGTGAAACAACTTGAAATTAAAAATACAAAACAGAACAAAAAAACCCACAAACAATCACATTAATTTCTGAAAGGTACAAAACATTTCTTTTCTGTGACCATTTTCAAATTGTCCCTGTAGTTAGTTAACATTTTAAAAGAATTATTACCTTAAGCTGACAGGCTAAAACCATTTCCAACATGTCTTAAACTCATTATTAAAATTCAGAAGATTTCAAAGACCTGTTAAAAACAGAAATATTACATTCTTATGAAAACAGTTTTTAAAAATTCTCAGTGTTATTGCAAAGTGTATACTACTTGGAAGCTGACTGCCTTTTGCTTTGGACAGAGAGTTACAATTCAGCTTTAGGCAGCGAAAATCCATTCTGGCATTGGCATGGCAATTTTGTATTTTGGTCCTTATTAAAATGAGCTCTAAGCTAGTCAACAAAGCAGAGAATTAATCAAGACATTCATTGTGCATTAAGTCTCTGTGTATTCAGAATACTGCTCCTCAGAGCTGAAATCTTTCCTTCTGCCATCTGGACTATTACAAGAAAAGTTATATATATGAAAATACTTCTACTACATGTAGCCAAATCTTTATATCAGAAAGGAAAAGGATTGCTACAAGCATGAATATTCTTTTGCCTACTTTCCCTGATATGAGGGTCTATCAGGGAACACAGGCAAAGGAATATTCACTTTTCAGACTGCAGCTCAGGCTTGGATGCTCAGCTCTGCTGAAAACAGTAAACTTGGGTATAGTTGTAAACACGGAAGTCACAGAAAGAATTTTCTAAGGAATTTGAGTATTTCAAATTATGAGATACCTAAGGTATGCGGTCTTACTTATATACATACAATTTCAGCTTCAATCCATTACCTACATTATTCCTGAGATGTTATCTAGTTCTTATTGTAACCACACCATTTTTTTCCTCTTTCTTCTTGCTTAGTTTCTCTTTATGGCAGGTATCTACGAAATAAGGGTGCAAATGGTCACACAGCACTAGGAAAACATCTCCTATCTGACCCAGCCTCCTAAAGTCAGGAGTTCTTTTCAAAGTAGTAATTTCAAAGAAGCAAGATAACTGCAGATGAACTGACCCTGTTTAAATAGCTTGGAGAAAACAGAATCACTTATGCTGCACCCCAAAGCCCATGCCAAAAAGGGGTTCTATCTTAGGTTTGAGAAATCTTTTCTTGTGAAATATTAATCTATCACAGCACATTTCTCTGAAGGATTTTGGTTTCAGCTGCAGTTTTCTAATAAATACCACCTTCCTGAGAAACACCTATCTACTTCTGCCACGAGCAGGACATGAGTCTCTTTAAAGTTAGATTATGACATACCAGTTGGCTGTACCTTCTCGGGAAACACAGCAGACAGAAAATCAGTTCAAAATTAGTTTCATCAAGTGCCAAATTTGCCTGTTTTGTACTGTTTTATGAGGGGTCAATAGCCAGTAAACTTTGCTCCTTCAGTGCAATAACAAAAGCAATGTGCATGACAAGCTAAAGCATAAAACCTTATGCAGCTTGCCTCAGGATTGTCCTGGCAAATTCCTATCAGTTCTTCTTCAAACCCTTGAAAGAAAGTTGGATAAAAAAGTCATTGTTTTGTTCTCCAGTCATTACATGGTTTTGACTCTCATTAGACAATTAATCCTTTACAGAAGTCTAGTCCTCTCTTAGTGGCCCATTGAAAGTGAGAGTAGAATGGGCAGAAAAAAGAGAGTATTATACTTCAGCGTCTTAAAAGGAATTATACTAAGAGAAACAAATCAAAACAACTCAAATTTAGAATGATTTATTATTATACTGTCTCTTCTGGAACAAATTACAGCTTGTCACAAAAAATTGCTGTGGTCTGGTTTTAGATTACTGCTATCTTTTGGGGCTTGCTTATTAAAAACAGTAAGTGTTATATAATTAAAACCACTAGAAAACTCAATATTTTACACTAAGGAGGGACATTTTAGATCAGATTATGAGCTGTTCATTTGTTCTTTTGCTTGTCTCATTGTTCTTTGGCTAAGATAGCATCACTTGTTTATATACCTTGAAATGAGCTCATCAGTATAACTAAGACTATAACTTAGTCTTGTATGGTGTCCTTAGTCAAGGGAAGTTCAGACAGGAATCCACTGGAGTATTTGTTTAACTGTTTTACTGGGTCAGGATATGAGGGATCAATATACTGATAGGTCAAGTCTACCTGTGTGGTGCTGTGATGAGAGAAAAAACTTACATGAAACCTCTGATAATTACACATTTGAAACAAGCAATCATTCAGGATTTGTTAAGTGAAGATAAAAGCAAAACTTTCCCTCATTACAAACTTTTCCCTGTGTTACAGGAGAAAAAGAAGAAGAAATTGTAAAGATTAATCATGGTAAAAAGAAAAAATGCCCAAGATCCTGAAGAACCCAAGTCCCTTTTGAATAATAAAGAATAGAGCTCATGCTGTTCATCACCAGCTCTTTATTAAGAACATGCTCTAACCTGTCCTTCTTGCCTCAGAAATGATCAATATCTAATTATTTTGATCTCATAATTCTTTTGCTGCTTTCTGCATTTCAGCCACAGCCAGGGCAAAAAAAAAGACCTGAAAAAAGAAGTTACAATTGAATCAAATATGTTCATAGGTTCAGAAGTGTAAACAGAAGAAAACATGCTGACACATAGTCTTGCAAAATTAGTAAACTTATAAAATTGTACTTAAAAGACTGTCACTAATCTGGAGGGTAATCAAGTCCCATAGCCTTATTTTGGGCAGCTATTTTTCACTTTTAGCGTGTTTTTAACATCAAAACAGTAAGAGAATACTGGCATTATTGCTGGTGGTAGAAAAGTTTTCCATTAATGTATTATTAAAAAGCAGTGTGATGCCAGTGGGCACAGAAAAGATCTATTAAACCTTCTGAACTTACCACTTGTCACTGACTTTTCCTCTAACAGCAAACAGGTTACTGCTGCACAGATGCTGCACCATGTGTCAAAAAGGACCTATTTAGGTCTTACCCCTGAAGTGATGGCGTAAATGTATTTTACCACGATTAGCATAATTGCTACCTATTCCACTCTAGCCACATATCTGCATATACTAAGAGACTAATTCTAATTCTCATTCAGACAGTAATTTCATACTGCTGAATCACCTAAGTAGTCTTTCATTTTCTACTCTTTCTGTAGGGTAGAAGTCTTTATCGAATATTTATTCTAAGGGCACAGGAAAACTCTATAAGCATATACGATGAGATTGTTTCATGTCATTTAGGCTTCTCCTTAACTACCTCCAAACACTGCAATCATGAAATCCATGCTATTCCCTGTATCTACACCTGTTCCATTAGAACATCAGGAAACACTTTTGTACTGTGAGGGTCACTGTGCTCTGGCACAGGTTGCTCAGGGAGGCTGTGGAGTCTCCATCCTTGGAGATACTCAAAAGCCATCTGGACATGCTCCTGGACAAACATCTCTAGGTGGCTCGGCTTAGCAGGAACAGGGATATGGACCAGAAGACCTCCAGAGGTCACTTCCAACTTTAGCCGTTCTGTGATTCTGTGACTGTGTGATCTCCAATGCCAAAAAATGAAGTCTTGTAAGGTAAGACTTTCAAAGTAAGGATGATAAGGAACTGGTTAAGTATGAAAGAAAAAGCTGGAACAGAATAGGGAATTTGCATGAGTTCAAATATTTAGCATGAAAAGGTATCTCAAGCTACATCTTATTGTAGCGCTTTGTCTTATTCTACTCACCTTAAATTTTGCTACATGAACCTCCTAAAATTCTGTCATTTGCATTTGCTATTTCTAGTAATTGAGAGTGAAGCAAAACAAAGACCATTTGAAGTCCTGGATGATAACCTGGAACAAAACTCACATCAGTCATGAAATAGCTGCCACATTTATGTCACACTTCTGTCTGTGATTTTGTCCCTATTAAACATCCTGGAAACCTTGCCATAGGCACTAAGAGCACCCACACAAAGATATCTGAAAAGTGGCTGCTCCACATCTGCAGCAGTGAGATTTACCTACTGATGTTAGACACAGCAGCTACTTCAGATTCTCTCTTTTTATTAACTTAATTCTCTAATAAAGTCAAGTTCTGCTTCCAAGTTATAGGTACTTCAAGTGAAAAAGAAAAATCTGAAGAATTCTTCACCCTATAGCATTTAATGCTTCTTTTTAGTCCACAGCTCTCAAGAAGCTCCTTTTTAAAGGAATTTCTTTGACTGCCTATCAGACAGGATCTTTCTCAATTCAGTCCTGGATATCTGTGGGGATGTCTGAAGTCTCTATCTGCGTAATCTGAAATACCTTAGATACCTTTTTTTTTCAGCTTCCTGGTTATTTCTTAAGTACTTGTCTTCTGATACCACTCAACGATATCTTCCAAGCCGTCTTCACACATCAGTTCAGAGTTCAGCTGTATTTCATAATCTTGGCATGAGTTCATCTCACTGGAGGTCACAGGAGTCTTCTGAGATGGAACCAGAAGATTTCCTCTATTTTCAGTACTCTTGTAAAGGAAATATCCTTCTTGATCTGCAAAACACCCTAAAAGCAAACCCCTGTTCTATTACTTTCCCAAATAGCAGCCTACTTCATTAGCAGCTGAATCACACAATTTACTATGAATTCACTTAATGCTACTTCGGTGGAATATTTAAAACCATTTGTAGCAAAGGTTTGTGACATTTCTGTCGGGTCACATTCACTTCAGACTTGGGAACTAGCTAAGTACTTAATGAAGTGTTTTCATACAGAAAATCATGGGCAAACTTTGGAAAGCTTGGATAAACCAACAGATGTCCAAACGATTATTTAAAGGTCATTTGAACTCAATCAAGTTTCATGACAATCTCACGGCATGAGTTTGTTTCAAATACTTCCTAGCTTTGACTGTGCCAAAAATATAGTAAAATAGTGATTTCTTTAAGTATACTGGCTGACACATACCTAATCCTGCAACAAATAATGCTCTGCAACCATTTAAAAACAAAGTTGACCAGATCTGATTGGATTGATTTTGGAAATTATTTTAGTTTAATTTGGTTGGTGTTCTGAATGATGGGTCTAGCTCTGTGTTTCCAATAATCTCACCTACTTTTTACAAAGTAAGTTATTTTGGAAATGTACCAGGAAAAAAAAAAAAAAAAAAAAAAGAGCAATTGGCAGTTGTGCTAAAGTAAGACACTATAACATGTTTACAGAAGATTTTATGGTCCTTTTTGCATTATAGTTGAACACAACAAAAGGAGTGAAGACAGAAATTAAGAGATAGGAATAAGAGAAGAATAAAGATGGAAAGAGAAAAAAGGGTTCACATAAATTCAAGAAAAAAGAAAAAAGGAATTTGGAAGAGCATGATTAAAATGTCTGGAATTACATTAGGAATCAGGAGCTGATTAGTTGCAGTAACAGCAAACTCCCATGATAGCTTTGTTGAAGTTACTCACACCTCTGCATCAGTTTTTCTATCTTTAATTAGAATATTTATTGGCATAGAAGTAATGGTTAAAGGTAAATTATCTTTTGTGAGATGAAAATTCATGCCCAGAATCCTACACCATCAAAAGAGTGTCCAATTATTAACTATCTTATCTAATCAAAGAGTTTTAAAGTACAAAACATCATGACAAAATTCTTTTAATAGATCACAAACAGCCAATAAAAAATGTTTTTTCCTCATATGTGTAGAAATAAATCACTTGTATAAAATAGAAATTGCCTGCTGTGCTTTTTATGAAAATAACAGTAGCACTTCAGACAATGAAGCCGAGGGTGGGACTACTAACAGTTATAAATACAACATTAACAACGTCATTGTATTTCCCTTGACTTCCACACTTGTATCTCTGGGGAAATAAAGGCCCTGTTACTTACTAACTTGAATTCCTGTCATTGTACTTTGGGAATCAGTTGCTTAAGATGAAAATCTATAACGTACACTGAAGGTTATCATATTTGGGGTCATTCACAAGCATAGAAGTATAGTTTAAAAAAAAAACCTTTTTTTTTTTTTGGAAAGTACTGAAAGAGAGAGAGCTGTAATAAATCAAGATAAAAAACAAAGTATGTGATGGCAGAAATTGTAGTGGAAAAGTGAAAAATGTCCCACAGCTTTAGTTTTATTAAGAAACAACCTCACTGTACTGTGATAATTATAGTACTTTTTAATGTTTTCACCCAGTCCAATTCAGTGATGTGTCAAGCCTTGCAAAAGCACTGACTCATCATTTCCTTCTCAGTGTCTTTCCTTCCCTCCTGCCACTTCTACAGTTAAAGCGAACTGATGACAAAAAAATCTTAAGCAAAATTCTTATTCCCTATTCTAGCTAATAACAGTGGGTAATTATCTCTCAGCATTTGCTAAAATTCTACCCTAGTTCAGAGAGAGCTGCTGCTAAACTGTTTTTTTTTTTCTATGAAGCTATAGCATCCCTTTCCCTCTGAAAACATCTACTTTTGTTTAGAAGGGACTGCAATGATGTCACTACGTGTTGTACCACATTAGAGACATACAGACCCTTTGGTTGGTGTGGAATCCTGTTGCTCATGCAAATGGTGACTGTGAGCATTGTGAGGGTAAGGAAGAGATGGATCAGTCAGTTTGACAAAACAATGTCACAAAGAGTCAGCCAGACTTCCAAGAATCTGCAATCCCAATGCCATGTCAAACATGTTCTCAAGACTCCTGTAACAGAAATTCTTAGAAGCATAAAGGAAGAAGCAGTCACATAAGGACAGAAGAACACAAGTGCAGTTTTCCCAGGCAGTTCTGTAATGGTTATCCATAACCTATCTGTGCTCATTGATATTATATACAATAGTAGAATCATAGAATCATCAAGATTTAAGGTCGACAAGTTCAACCATAAACCTAAGACTGCCAAGCCCACCACTAAATCATGTCCCTAAAAGCCACACCTAAACATCTTTTAAAAAACTTCCTGGCATGGTAACTCAATCACTTCACAGAATCATAGCATGGTTACAGTTGGAAGCTACCTCAAAGATCATTGAGTTCCAATACTCCTGCCATGGGCAGGGACACCTCCCACTTAGACCAGGTTGTTCAACACCCCATCCAGCCTGGCCTTAAACACTTCCAGGGATGGGGCATCCACAGCTTCTCCGGGCAACCTGTTCCAGTGCCTCACCACCCTCACAGCAAAGAATTTCTTCCTAGTATCCAATCTAAATCTCTCCTCTTCTAACTTAAAACCGTTAACCCTTGTCCTATCACTACACTTCCTGACAAAGAGTCCCTCTCCTGCTCTCCTGTAGGCTCCCTTCAGACACCGGAAGGCTGCTAGAAGGTCTCCCCTGGAGTTTTCTCTTCTCCAGGCTGAACAGCCCCAGCTCTCTCAGCCTGTCCTCACAGGAGAGGTGCTCCATCCCTCTAATCATC
>VZRU01017220.1:135567-148001 GCA_013398155.1 Pedionomus torquatus | reverse complement strand
TGCTTCCACCCTCTATAGGCCTCCTTTTTGATTCTAAGCTTGTCTAACACTTCCTTATTCATCCACACAGGCCTTCTGGCTATTTTGTCCAACTTCTTTTTTGGGATGCATCTCTTCCGAGCTTGGAGGAGGTGATCCTTGAGCACTAGCCAGCTTTTGTGGGCCCCTCTCCCCTCCAGTCCTTTTTCCCACACTACCCTGCCAATCAGATCTCTCAGGAGCCCAAAGTCTGCTATCCTGAAATCCATGGTAGCGAGCTTGCTGCACACCCTCCTCACTGTCCTAAGAATATTGAATTCTATCATTTCATGATCACTACACCCGAGTCTACCCTTCAACTTGACATCACTCACCAGCCCCTCCTTGTTGGTAAGTACAAGATCCAGCAAGGCTCCTTTCCTCGTTGGTTCCTCAAGCTTTTGAAGAAGGAAGTTACTATCAACACTTCCCTATATTCTACTTCAGGAAAATCTGAAGTCCTTAAGAGAAACAAAGCAACATAACAGTCATTTATTTGGGGTTTAGATGTTATGTATCTTGACATACAGTTCTTTGCTCTTTCCAGTTGGTCTAATAATTTGGAGCTGTTCTTTTAAAAGGGAATGGCCAAATATCAGTGTCAGATAGATGGTGGAATGGCAGCAGTAGTTTCTTACTGAGCTATTACTTAACCTTTATAGTTAAGACAAGTCAAGGAAGGGTCCTTTCAGTTCTAGTCCACAGACTGATGCTATATCTGTAACAGTGAAATAAGTAGGCTCAAGCTATTTCCTGGCATGGAGGTTGAATGACATGGGACAGCCAATATTTATATAGACAGTATTTTCTTGAAAACTCACAGTTTGCAAGACAAAATAGCTATATAATGCTTGTTGGGATTAGTTCTTGCCCCTGCTAACTCCAGAAGCATGCCCAGGTATTGATTGGGAGGCTAACAACTAGCCACCAGAGCCATGCCATGGACTATAGCACGCTTCAACAGCATGGACCTCCAAATTTCTGTTCCTGGGATGTTCTCTGGGAATGTCCAGTTTAATTATAGAAGTAGCCAGATGTTCTTGGGATGGTAAGAAGGCTAACTTTCTGCCACATCTGAAACAGTCTCTGCACTGGGAATGTAGAAACAAAAAAAAAATTTAAAGCCTTCTATTTTCCTTTTTTTCTACCCTTCCTCCCTCATATGCTGCAGAAAAAAAGAGTAGATTCCAATTATCTTTTCTTTTTCTCCATACTAATATAACAAGAACATGTTTTTGAAGTAATCTTGTTTTCACAAAACTATCCTCCAAATAGAACAGTTTGGCATGTTTCCCCTTATCTTCATCGTTCTAGGACAGGTGAAGGATGTGTAAACTTTCTATTTTCTTAGTTTGCTTTAACCTGTTTGATGAGTTGCTCCAGGAAGATGCTGAGCAACCCAGAAAGCACAAGAAGAGAGATATGCATGTGAACAGATCTCACTGTTAGACAGTGAGACAGTGACACTCTAGGTTTCACTTTTTCAACATTGTAAGGAGCGTATCTGTTTGGGGTTTCAATATTTCCCTCTGCCCAACTGGAGAACAGACTTCTGTTTGTGTCTTCTTTATGCATGGCCCAGAAAAAGTGCTCTTGGTATGACTTGGGCCCACTGTTTCTCAGATCTAGCCAGACACTCATCTTTCCTAGATGTTTCACAGATACAGAAAAAGGATTATATATGCATGCCTGTGCAGATGAGCATTCCAGGGCTCAGAGCTTGCTGATAAATCTAGGAAAAAAAATATAGGAGACAATGACTATAAAAATTGGACACCTATGGCTACAGATGCATGAGAGTGAATGATGTTATCCTGTTTCAAAGAGAGAATAAAAATATTGGGTGGTGCAGCAAGGGAAAAAACCTTTTAGAATGAGAAGTATGGTTTGTGAAGACATCAGAAGTATGGTTTGTGAAGACATCAGAAAAGATTTGGTTTGTGAAACAAGACAAACTTGGGCCCAAATGTGCCATCTTGTATCAATCATTGTGGCTCTATATTCCCAGTCCACCCAAGATGGTGACACTTTGGAGATCTTGCAAAATAAGTTCCTCTCCTGAAAACTGCAGCATCCATTGTGAAGTCAAGAGAGACTGATTACACAAACCTTTGGAATTTACTATGTCCATCATTGTAAGAAAAGCTTTTTGAACACCTGTTTGATGCCCTGTTATTTTATAGTGTACTTCCAACCCATTGCCCATTGTGTCAAATGCAAGCAAATTGTAATGTGAATTTATTATACTGACAAAGCTCCAGTGGGCACTAACTCTAAGTCAACAATGTATTTCACTTGGAACTAAGTACAGGTTTAAGGCCAGTTTTCTGGAGGCTGAACCCATTTTAACAGCAAGCACTTCAAGCACTGACTCTGTTGTCATCAACTGTCTCTGTTTTTCAAACTGAGAACCTAAGTCAATGCAAGGTAGAAAGGACAAAAGAAAAAAAAAAAAAAAAAAAAAAAAAAAGGATTAAATAGATGAAATAATAAACATTGAAAACTCCTAGGATATAGCTCCCCTGCAGAATTTGGAGAACTTGGTCCTAAGTAATCCTATCTGAAATCCTTTCATGAGTGTCTGGGAAGTGAAAGGAGAGGGAGAAAGAAGGGAAGGGAAGGGAAGGGAAGGGAAGGGGACAAACAATATGCTACAGGAAAAATTCTACCTATTTAATTTTACTGGTAAGGCCTACATGTCCTAGTAGAAAGGCTTGGGCCTGTTCTTCAGCTCTGAGGCCAACAGGCCTAGTTAGAGTCTCTACAGATGAATGTTTTCACCTTCCAAAGAAGGGTGGCATCATTCATAGTACCTGTTGGAAACAAACCCTCAAGTGTACTCTCAAATGCCCTGACACCATATGAGTAGTTTTTGCTAGCCAAAATCATGCCAAGGACTATGCTAACAACTTAAAAATATGGACAGCTACAGAATGATGCATGAGCTCACACTTTCATACTGTTTAGTGTTCTAGCAGGCATATGATGAAATAGACATCTAAATTAAGAGCATTAGTGTTCTAATTTTCCTGTCTTGGCAATGGGAGATATAAATCCTTCAGATTTCATATGGCCCAAATCTTACTTTGCACACGTTGATCTATCCCTTTTTCTAGGGGATTGGGGAAAACTAAGCTCTGAATACAAATGACTCAGTTAGATTCCTACATTGGAACCTAACCAGTCCAAATTTGCCACTCATACATTTTTCAAACTACTCGCATGGTAATTTTACAATCTCAGGTCAAAACTGTCTATTGTGTTACTTGTGCCTAACCAATAAAGACAGCCTATGCCATCAAATCCATTCAACTTAATTTTTGCACAGTAATGATTTTTACATTTGCAAATCTTCTGAATAGTTTTAATAATTTTGATTGTCCACATAGAAAATTTCAGTTATCAGAGAACATTGCCTTTCACAAAATGTATAAAAAAAGTCAGACTGTCAAAGTCTTTTCAATAATGTAGAGTATCCTGTGTCCTTTATTCATGACATATTTATTAAACCTGGATTTTGTCCAAAAAAACCTACCACTGTCCTGATCTATTTCTTTGGTATCATTCTTTTTAGCTTTAAGTTAATTGAATTCAACAAAGATATTTATTATTAAGGACCCTACCCTGTCCCTCCAGAAGCCCAATGGGAGTGCTACTATTGATTTTCAGAAGAGGAGGATTGGGTCCAATTTATCTGAAGAACTGCCAAGAAAAAGTTTGTTTTGGTCTGAGCTTTTGGCTAGTTCCTTATGCCAAAAATAGAGATAAAGGAAATGTTTCCTCTTGATCATGAATATTAACCCATTTGAATCAAAGTATGCATTATACTGACTGATTTTAGAAATGGAAAGTACAGAATATGCAACAAGCTATTGTCTAGAAAAAGTGATCTGAAAATACTGGTAGCTTAAATGGTGACTAAAGTTACACATGAGGAATTAGTTGGTTAGGAAACAGATATTAAGAAGAGGAATAAATGATAAAAGAGGCAATATGACATCATCCCCCCCTGAGTGGATGTAAAATTTGTGTGACAAGACACAGTGAAAGATGAGGAATCTCAAGAAACACAACAAACAGATGAGGGAAAAGCTTCCCTTTTTAACTTATATATCTTATCCTAAACTTTCCTCCTGACAAAACTCAGCCATCAGGCTTCATCTCATCTAGTTTTAAACGTATAGAGGCTTGAAAATTAAATCTCACCAGGCTTAAAGGAGAGAGTCTAAGTAGACTACCCAGAAGACAAATCATCAGAGCAATCTTATGCCATAATGTCTAGGTGCAATCAATTAGCTTCAAAGACAACTTGTTTCATTTATACAAACAGATCTTGTACCTACTTCAGGTTTAGCGTCTACCACACAGATGCATATCTCAGAAATTACCCTCATGAAGTGTACACTTTCCAGCACACTTTTTTTGTGGATAAACAAGGAGATCAAGTAAAACAGAAGTCCATTTAGCAAGAATCTATCCACTGTTGAATGGTCATTGCTGGTGGTCTCATTTTCATCATACTCTTTGAGACACAACACAGTGCTCCACAGACATCCTATGACTAACCTGCAGAGACGCATTAAACTACTTAGATAGCTCTCCACCTAGCTTTAAAAAGGGATGGATTTTCTTTCTTCCCTGTTCCACAGCTGCCAATTCCCTTACAGTTTAGGCTGAAATGCTCTATTGTTTTGCCAGATGACGCTTTTCCATCAGCTGCTCATCCTCTCTCCTATCTGCATTACAAGTGGATTCAGCTCTGACCAGACAACTATCTACTTCCATTTGCAGTGAGAGGCTCACTAGCTGCATGTCATTCCTCCCTGTGTAAAGGCAGTTCTGATGTCCACTGTAACCTTGACTTCAAGGCTTCTCTGAAACTTGAAGGATATGTCTGTATCAGTAAATAGAATTAGCTGGGAACCCAAGGATCAGTGGCATGGCATGACATACTTGCACATCTTAACCCTCTTTTCACTCCTAACACCCCAATACACCCACACACACCCTAAAACAAAGTGGCTGTGTCCAGATTTCTTACTGGAACAGTCTCTATCATGCCTAATCCCCGTAACACACCCAGGCATTATCTAGGCCAGCACTAGCTAGCACATACATAAACACAATCCGGGGAGGGGTCAGGGGATGTTCTCTGAAAAGTAGTGAATTTAGCCTATCTATCAGAAAAAAATACATAAGAAATACATGGAACTACTCTTCCCTGTTTGAAAAATCTTCTTCTTGCCCAATAATGTTTAGATACATAAATCTTCATGTTGCCTAACAGATTGCAATGCTTTTGAAGCAAATCACCTGCCAAGGGGGATGCTATAACTGGGACATGAAGCCCTCAGAAATTATGATTTACTTACATTTTTAAGAAAAAATTCATCACTCAGCCACTGATGCATGGTAGGAACCACGGATTATATATTTGTAGCTACCATGAAAAAGTTAGGGAAGGAATCCATTTTTCTAGCTCATCTCTAGCCCTCATTTAATTCAAGATGCAAGAAATATATATACCAGTTTTCCATTTCACCTATTGAGCCTGTTGGGGTTTAAAATGTTAAAAGAGGCAAAGGGGTTGCTTAAAATAGCAACCGCAAAAGGAATGATGAGAAAGGGAGAGGACTGTATCTTTTTTTAACAGTGAGGGCAAGCACTGAGATAATTCAATGCATGTCAGGCTCATTGTTTATCAGAAGTGTAACAGTGTTAACTAACCCCAACTGCCTTACACCATCAATAAGCAGCAGCAAATCTGCCCCTCTGCACTTACCAGTCCATAAAAAGTTTTTAAAATTAGTAGGAATTAACTTTAACATTGTTACGTTTGTACTGACAAGATACTTCTGTCAAATTGGATGTTATGACTCGTACAGCAGAGAAAATCACAATTACATTCTTAAATGTTATGGAGTCTTATCTTCTTTGTCCTAATTCTCATGGCATTTTGCTCTTTGCATCTGGAGTTCTGGCATAACACAACCATGAAAGAAATGTGCATTTCAGTCAAGTGATTTAAAGGAAGAGTTGCATCAAGCTACAAGCACAGGAATCATGTCTGAGGGATGTAACTTGTAGTTAATCAGGAAATTCCCACTAAAATAAAGTGTCTTGTTTGCAAGGGCATTCTGTGTCTAAAATAGAGGAAGGAGTGATCCTCATTCACGTCACTAGAGTGGCAAGTAAGGCATCTGTAGTGAGGACAGAGGCTCACAGGTTATCATTCTCTCATATTTAATCTAAAAATACAACTTTGGTACTTTATTTTTAACATAATAAGAGCAAGTTCATTCTGCTGATAATGAACAGAAATAGGGGAAATGGATGTAATGAAACCCTCTCTGACATTTCACCCAAATTAGAATGACCCTTTTGGAAATTGCAATATTTGCATTTGCTTTTCTTTGTTGTCATTTAATTTTCTTCCTCTAACGCTAACCAGAAATATACGTGATGAGGAACCAAGTGATGATAGTTATTGCACAATTTCAGTCCTGACTAGAAACAAACAAACAAAAAAGTAGAAATGGCCATAGACTGAGTTTTCTGTGGGCTACAGCTGCTTCCAAAAAGTGCCCAGAGCTGGATTTGCTAGTCCATGCTGAATGCACACTCCAGCTAATGTCAGGTAATAAAATGCTGTGAATGTCTGTTCAGTTACCGTGCACATTTTATGTGTTCCCATTCTAAAAGACAATTGCATATGAATGTGAACCCCAACAAACAAGAGGGACATGGGGCACAGGAGTAAATTCAAGACCTGTTTGATCTGCCGTGTAGATTAAATAACACAGGAAGACAATGGTGTGCTAGAGTTGGGCCACCAGGAGACTGGCATGGTGGAGAATGAGAAATGAGCAATACAAACCAGGAATGGTGAGAATGGCACAATGCAGAAAAATCTTGATAACCACAACATCGACTTGTTGTTTTTCAAGATGCTGAATATTTATGAATTTTAAGGACATTTGCAGTACCTGCAGGTGAAAAACCCCGGAGAATTTATTCCCTGCTTGCAAAGAGTCTTTAGCAAGTCATGCCAACTGCACTTCCATAAGAAGATACTGGCTTTATGAAGGACTCATAGGAGGTACAAGGCTCTGCAAGCAGAAAAAGAACAAGTTTCCAGAGGAAAAAAAAAAAAAAAAAATGAAGTAGAAGAAATCTTAGCAAATTTAATTTATGAAGAGCAGGCAAGTGGACAGCAGCAATGTTTGAATATCACTTTTGCCAGAAGAGATATCTGTGTCGTGCTGTTAGCCTGAAAATCTCTGAATATGGAGGTCTCTCTGGGCCTTGGAATATATTCATGTCATACTCAGAGAGTCTGAAGTGGGAGAGCTGGAGAAGAAACCAGAGTTGTTCTGAGAAGAAACAGTATTCTGTAGCTGCTTTTCCAGTAAAGTCTAAGTTCTTCTATGGAAAGATTTCAATAGATGAGGTCAAGGCTACAAAAAGTACATGAGGTATTACAGGAAGAGATATGTCAGAAGTAGAATTTGAATGCCTGGATGAAAAAGCCAAAAAGATCAAGGAAAATTGAAGAAAGTAACTATAGAGAACAGTTAACAAAGGAAAGGAGATACAGGTCTACCTAAGAAGACCATGTTTATACCTCATGCAAAATAGAAAAAAATTAAGTTTGCACCAAGATAGTTCCATAACAGTGAAACTTACTTAGAAAAAGTGAATACCAGGTAGCAGAAAGTCTCCAACTTAAAAAAGTGGTGGGAGGAGTTATAAGGAGTTAATTTCTGACTGAGGTGGGGAAGAGTATGATTTTACTGGCCTGGAAGCTTAAGAGAAAGAGATATAGGTATTCTTCTGTAGAAAGGCAAGGAAAGAAGGAAGGGTCATGAAGGGGAGGGCAAGGAAAGATGGAAGGGTCATAAAGGGGAGGTCAAGGAAAAATGGTACCTAAAGGTCAAGGATGGGGAGAGAGCTAAAAAAAAGTTAGGGAGAGCTTTTCCCTGGAGAAATCAAGATGTAGTTTTGAGCAGGAAGTAGCTTTGGAGAGTGCCTCTTGAAACAAGAATACTCCGTTTCCTGGAGATAAAAAATAGATTGCTGTTAGGAGCAAAGAGGTCTGCTTCAGAGAATGGTGGCTTGATCTGAGAACAAATACGTGACAAGGCCACTAGAGCATCTAAGGAGGCTTATTGTAGATCTGTAGACTCAGAAACAAGCAAGGTGGTGTTTTGTTAATGGCTGCAAGTGGAGTGAGTGTCACAGAGCACAGGTCTGTGCAAGTTGAGTACAAGAGTTCTGGGCTCCTCAGTACAAAAGAGATACGGAGCTACTGGAGAGATTCCAGCAAAGGGCCACAAGGATGGTTAAGGTATTAGTGCGGTGCTGTTATGAGGACAGGTTGAGAGAGCTAGGACTGTTTATCCTACCAAAAAGAAGGCTCAGAGGGGATCTTACTAATGTATATAAATATCTGCAGGAAGGGTGCATAGAAAATTGAGCCAGTCTCTTTTCAGTGCTGTCCAGTGACAGAACAAGAGACAATGGGCACAAACTAAAATGCAAGAGGGGACATTTGAACATCAGGAAAGACTGTTTTACTATGAGGGTGACTGAGTGCTGGCCACAGTTTGCCCACAGAGGTTACAGAGTCTCCATCCTTGGGAATATTTGAAAGCTGTCTGGACACAGTTCTGGGCAACCAGCTGTAGGCTGACCTTGCTTGACCTGGGCATTGGACCAGATGACCTTCAGAACCCTCTTACAACCTCAACCATTATGTGATTCTATAAAGACTAGTGACAGTAATACCTGGGGCTACTGAATCTAATCAACTGAAGGATCAGACACAGCAGAAGATGTCTACACAAAATCACAGCATGTAGAAAGCAAAGTAGATTCCAGAAAAACAAAACAAACCAACTCAAATGCACTTGGGAGAGGAAAGGACAGCAAAATAAAGAAGAGTTCATTGCGTAGCAACGGAGTGGCCTATCTTTTATGGAGGACTTTGAGGTTGCAAGTCAATACCTGGATGGGTTTTGTTAAAGCATTGTTTTAACAGTGGCTATGCACCCAAGCAAAAGAACCCACTTTGGCTTTTAAGCCCAGATTCCCCAGTGTGACAAAGTAATGTAAAACATGTCTGGGATGGAAGGATAGACCTTAGTAATGTCAATAACAATGTCAGATTTTGAGGCTTCTTCCAGAGGCCACCTTCTCTAAGCAAAGCAGCCTCTGAAAATGGAATTCCTGTTCTCCCTTGGCTAATAGCATATGATCCCCTAGCACTAAAGATAGATACATGTAGAACTGACATTCACAGTTTGAGCTTTTACCATAGAAAGGGAGAGGTCGTGTTACTCCATGGTCACATTATTTTAAGTGGTAGAGGACAGATTTTGCTGCAAAATGTATGAAATAACACATGCTTGTTTTCAATACATTAAGGACTGTGTTTGATAAAGTCCTGAGGAGACATATATAATATGTCTATAATAACTACAGAATTTCTATTTAAAATACAAATCCTTAAGCAGTACCTTGAAAAATGTAATTAATGTAGCCATCTCAGCAAGCAGCTGCACTGATCTGAAAGAGTGTTGTTGCAGTTCATTAGATCTGGGCCTTGGAAATGCCTGCTATCAGAAATGTGGTGTACTGTAGGACTTGTGGTAGTGTTAGGAGCTTCCTAAAAAGTATCAACCAGCTTCAGTCTTTGCTGACCTGTAGAAGAGAGCACTCTGACCTTCTCTACATTGAGAGCTGATGAGCTACCCAGCTATTTCCACGGCCAATGTCCAAAACGGAGACAATGGCCAAGCCCTGTTTTTCATCCACAATCCAATTTAAAATGTAAGTGAAGACCTTCTTCAAAGGTCATCTCCTATTTGCACACATAAGATCTTTCTATGTCTTATCAGAGGAAAACTTAGAGCCCAAGGACGCGATGCAAATCTGTGAAAGCCTTTTCTAAGTCTCTATGTATATTTGAATATCTTCCAATCATGCATGTAAACAGTACTGCCTCTTGGGGTGTATGGCATCTTAAAAACACTGTCTCTTCCTTATTTCCTTGGGTAGACAACTACAGTCAGCGCAGTTTGGTGAAAGTCATAGAATCATTTAGGCTGGAAGAGACTCTTAAGATCAAGTCCCCTCAAGGGAACAATGCTCACCTTAGAAATGGAAGCGTCTCCCTCTCCAACCCAAGCAGAGGATGCCAAGGATTATTTTAGTTGTTAGGAAGTGCAGCCACACTACTGCCCAGAAGGAGCCCCCACTGTCTCGTGGCAAGAACCACTTTCATCACCACTACCTAGGGCTGACCCCACTGTAACAGGTTTGATTTGGAGCTAGTTGGAACAACCCTCAACGGTCAAGCATGAAGCAAAAAAAGAGCCTGTGGACAGCCATCTAGAACCTGAGATCTTTCCTCTTTTGTTTCACAGCACGGGTTTCTTTATTCTAGTGATTTTTAACTGGATTACTTTATTGATGTATGGCTTATCACTGCAATTTAAAGTCAGTACATGCTGGTGGGCTCATTCTATCCAGATGAACACTGTGTTTGTATTACATGGCCACACTTACAGAAGAACATGGATGCATGAATCACCTCACCTCCTGTTGAGGTCAGACATTTTGTCTGGGATGAATTTAACCCAGACTTGAAAGGCTTTCCTGGAGTGATTACTGTACAACAACATAAACAATGTATGGTCAGTTATCACCTCCTTTGTACAAATGCATACATTTCCCAGCAGCTGAAAAATTTACCTTTTTTTTTTTTTTAACAACTGATCTTATCTAGGCTTCTTGGGAGAATCTGATCCAAACTCCTACTACAACTGGAATTTAAAAGTAAACTTGGTCACCTTTATTCTACTGAGATAGTAGTGGAAAAAAATGTCTTTAATCATTTCCATAAAATTCAGGAATGATACTCTTTCAAACTGCAGCTACATTCCCAAACCTATTTTGGTAGCTTTTCCATTAACAGATAGCGATTCAGTGTATTTTATACCTCAAGTTAAATGACATGCTGCTACATTAATTTCAGAACTTTAACTTACCTTGTTATTTGCTTCACTGATGGAGAATAAGGAGGATGAGGGGAATAAATTTTTAATTTTTAATTTTTAATTTTTTTAGTATTTTTAATCTCAGAGTTAGGTGGGAAAATAGAATTGGAATTAGTGATGAGTCTGACTTAAAGGCTTAAACTTTATTCCTTATAAAAATCCTTGAACTCATATAAATTACGACTATGAGACAGACAAATGTGTTCTTAGTACAAATCCGATTGTCTTTGTTTTGCATCTTGCTGTTTTAAGATGAAATATGGACTCATTTACAATACAATCTACATTAAAATAGGTATCTGCATGCAAACTTCATTTAATTTGTGATATCTACTGTTATTGTTATTGTTTTATTATAGCCTTTTATGATAAATTAAATATTGTTCCAGTGATTCAAAAATTAGATATGTCAATACACTGCAGTTGCCAGCCAACACTATAATTTATAGAAGTTGTTTAGCTTTGTAGAAGAGAGAAAGCACAGCTACCCATCACACTGAAAAGAATTTCACATTCTTGCATGAATGTGTACTAGGAGAAAAAAATGAGACATTCTCCTGTATCATCTGTCCAGTACATAAACATGCACACTTACAAAACTGTAACATCCTCATTTCTCAGTTTCTCAAAGTACATTTAAAGTTGCCATTGATAATGTTTCTGTGGTAACTTCTGAAACACAGAAAACTGTTTTCTGACTTTAATTCATGCAACTAATGTGTGGCTCACACTGAGACGCTTTTCTTTCTGTTCATCCCAAACTTGCCCCAGTTAGTGGGCAAGTTTCCACCCAGACTCAATAAAAAGAAAAGCAGGACCGACGGGGCAGAGTTCCAAGGCTACTTAATTACTCAACAACATAAGCAGAAAATGAACAAGATTTGCAAAAGGACCTGCAAGCTCATGACAAAATTCCCATTGATTCAATGAGTATAACATGAATCGAAATATACAGTCCTGTAGTGCATCTGATGAGATTGTTAATGAAAGCATTTCGGATGCCATAATCATGACCACTTCTCGTGATCCGTACTACATAGAATAATTTTTGAAGTCTTTTTGTGGTTAAAAATCATTCTGGTGGTTACCCGGCCTATTTGCTTTCTGTATGACACTCCAAAGAACCAAAAACAAATAGGTCAGAGTATTGTCAGTCATTGATGAAAATGTTGCATCTGACATAATTAAAATAGTCGTTCGTAGAATTGTTAATAGCCAGTGGGATGGAACACAGTGGAAGCACAGAGCACAGTAAAATGAATGGCAGAGAGTCTGGAGGACCTTTTGGAAGGTGGTATAACTTTTCTTGTTTGTACAAAAGTGAACTTTCCATAGCACAAGTATTTCTGCTTTCTA
>VZRU01017220.1:86956-132487 GCA_013398155.1 Pedionomus torquatus | reverse complement strand
GGCGGGCGGCCGCGCTCGGCTTCGCCCCCCATGTGTACGGGGCAGACGGAGATCAAGGAGACTTTCAAGTACATCAACACGGTGGTGTCCTGCCTGGTCTTCGTCCTGGGCATCATCGGCAACTCCACGCTGCTGCGGATCATCTACAAGAACAAGTGCATGAGGAACGGCCCCAACATCCTCATCGCCAGCCTGGCCCTGGGCGACCTGCTTCACATCATCATTGACATCCCCATCAATGTCTACAAGGTGAGGGGGAGCCGGGGATGGGGCGTGAGGGGCTCTTCTCAGGGCATCTTGCCAGCCGCCCGGCAAATACTGCCGCAGATGTTGGGGGCTGGGGGGAGAAACGCGGCCCATTTCTGGCTTGGAGACACCTTGTGCCAAAAAGCTGATGGAGGGTGGTATTCTGTTAAGCTGTTGTCCGAAATGATATCCTCTCTGTGCTCTAATCCCAACCATTTTAGTGGTCCGAGCCTGAAATGGGGCAGAGGTGTGTGCCTCGAAGTGGTCAGGCTCCAAAAGTCACTGGAAATGGGTGCTGTCCCAGGAATAAAGGAAATAAATGCAATAGATAAACACGCAAAATACGCAATGGATTTGGCATTTCCCTCAAGGTGGGGGGCACAGAAGACCCTTGGCCTGTGGGTACCATTCAGTCCCTCCTGTTCAACTGGGGCAGATACAGTCATACATTTCACATGGGTCTGTAGAGTTGCTGGTGGCATGGGAGCTTTTTTTCAGGAGTAACCAATCTTGTTCAAACTCACTGATTTGTATAAGTTTTATATGTCCAGTGGTTTCATGGTGTGATGCTCTCCTGAGCTGCAAATTCTTTTTGCCAGTGCTGTAGCATGGGCAGTTGAGAGGGAGTGAGTCACACCTGATGCTCCTGCACCTTGTTTACTCTGTGCTTTGGCTTGATAAGACTTTTGCAATGGAAGGAGAGCAACCTTTGTCTCCTTTACCCAGTTTGCACAGTCCTTTTGTCCTTAGGAATTCGTTGAGCAGCCTCTAGTATGGCCAGCACTTTTGGGGGGCTGATCAAGGCACACCTTATGCCTTAAGAGTTTACAGTCTGAGTCCCTGAGCACCCATCAGTTGCTGCATAAAGTGAGAATGAGAGCCTTCGTCTATTCCTTCTCCTCACTTCATATGCATGTGTAAACTCTGGGGTTTCTTACTTGTAGCCTTGGGAAAGCACATTGAAGGGATGGATTTTAAATTTAGTCTTCTATATCCATAGTGATTACTTCCAGAAGCTGATGAAATGGGAGAATCCTGTATTTTTATCCTGTTAAACTATTGAACATTGTAATTGTGTTAAATTCATGAGCCAGATAATTTGGATTACATAAGAGTTCTTTTATTTGGAGTTTCAGTATTTTCCACACTATACTTTTATTGTAGTTCTTACGAGAGGCATGTACTCTGCTGAGCAAGGCTGGTGTTTATGAAACAAAAAACTCTAGTCTGTTTTTATATTAAAAAAAAAAATGAACAAAAAGATTCCTTTATCTATTCTCATTAAAAATAAAAAATCATAGAATGGTTCAAGTCGGAAGGGACCTTAAAGACCATCAAGTTCCAACCCCCCTGCCATGGGCAGGGACGCCTCCCGCTAGACCAGGTTGCTCAAAGCCCCATCCAGCCTGGCCTTGAACACTCCCATTTATTGAAATCAGTAACAGCTGCTCAGTCCAAGACTTTGCAATATCAATGACACTATTTGAAAGTTAAATTAATGATGACATGCATTAATATGCTACAGTCCTTATCTTGATTGAATGTCATCAAGTATATCATTATGGGTAGGTTGGAATGGGAGAAATGAAGGGTCAGAGTGCAAACAGATAAATATTCTACCAGCTGCAAGTCCAAGTTTGTTATCGTGCTATTGATAATGCTCGGAGCTGAGCAATAGCTCTCAGGTGCTAAAATCTCCCACGCTGCTACTCATCTTAAAGAAGAGCCCATAATAAAATTATACTGTCTCTTGCAATAGTGAATGAAATATTTGCTATTTTAAAACCGGACTCAATGAATGTAAGTAAAAACCAAAAATCTTAGGTATTGAATTTATTTAATCAAAATTAAGACCTTGAGCGGGATTTGAATTGATGATAACTTTTTATCAACTCTACATCCAATTGAGTTCTACCTGCAGAGCAAATTAATGAGGGAGCATACAGTAATACAATCAAAAGCTGGCTGTAATCACCCAGCAGTATGGGAATAACAAAGGCTAGCAAAGGCTTGGTTTGTAAATCAAGTATATTGAGCAGTTCTAACTTGCAATTTGAATCCATTTTAAACTGAATGAAACCGAAATTCGAAATTGCTCCCAGACTCTCAGACAGCTGCCTAAAAAAAAAAAAAAGTGAGAGAATTTTTCATGTTAATAAAGTGCCAGCAGTTTACTCTATAACACTTGTAGTGAAAGTGTCTGTGAATGCTTTCCAGACAAACCCTTAAAAGAGAGCTCAGAATTCACACTAGGAGCAACGTTTTATTATTAAAAGTGATTAGTCCAAAAGATGTCTCCTGTGACTATTTAAGTTAAGTATATGTAAGTAGCTGAAAAAATACCTTAAATTTAAGAGTCTTAAATTTTCATTTGTGTATCTAGAGAAAAGCAGGTATTATCTAGGCTGAGGCAAATGCAGTCCAATGTGTAAGGTGCTAATTAGTCCATTGCACCTGATGAATTTTAGTATCGATCAATACATTCAGTAGAAAATGGAAAGTATTGGAATCAGTCACATCAGTCGGGAAACTGGGTGTGAAATGGGGGCTTGCATGAGGGGCATTCAGTTCCAGCATGCAGAACCTGGAAGACAGTTTTGGCATTCAGGGTCCTGGTTTTGGCTGAACTGAGCTGCAGAATGGGGGGCAGAGATAAGTCTGAGACAATCATTCTGCAGCGCGTAATGTTGTGGCAGCTTAGGTAATGTGCAAGAGTGCTACTAATTGGATGTGAAGGTGGTCCTATGCTTGGTCAACTGCTTCACTGCAAAGACCAAGTAAGCGTGTCTTAGTTTGAGGCTGCAAACAGCAATTAAAGGTGTGAACATAAGGAGCAGAAGGATAGAGTATATGGTCAGGGAGCTTTTTATGTCCTTCCCTGCACCTAATCTTTGATAGACAAGACACTGGCAGCTTGTACACTTGACAGTACAGGTTTGCAGTTCTGGAAGGCTTAATGCTCGGTTTCCCAAATCCATAAATTTGGCAACTCCCATGTGCAAGACACCAAAACAACATCAGGATTGGAAATTCCAAACTTGCATTAGCTCTGCCTCTCAGGTATACATGTGTAGTGAGGTGATAGGAACACAGACTTAAAAAGGCGTAATCAAATAATATAACATATACAGACAACACCTCTCTCATTTTGTGATTCCTATTATCTTTCATTAAATTCAATTTATCATCATGTTCCAATGGATTTTTAACAGGGGAAACAACCTGTCCTCTGCACACTCTTGTGTGGCTTTCTGAACTCTCAACTACCAATTTGCTATGACACAAATGACCAAGGAAGCATTATCTACCTGGAAATACTCTCACAGGTGCACAGTGGAGGAGCAGAAAAAAATTTCCAGGGAAGGAACAAAATCTAGTCGTTATCAAGCCAATGATCAAAGGCCAAAGTTGGCTTTGTAGGCAATGATTATTTATTTTTTTAAAAATAATGTATTTTAGGGATTATATAAAAAGTATAGTTAACATTATCAAGCACTGGAAATACAAGAAAGACCAGTTTAGGGACTGTATATCCCATCCAGACACAAACTGGCCCCTTTGTTAATCCAACTGTGCTCTAAAAATGCAGAATTTCCATGGAAATGTCTTTGTGATGACCTTACTAATCTTGTAATGCGAGTACTTATAGGGCATGCATCGTGATAAAATAAATCTTTTCCTAACTTTCCAAAAAAGTCAATGTGCTTGTTGTTAGAAAACATTACTATTCCATATTACAACTCTTGGCTGCTGGTCCTTGGGATGTCAAAGATAACAGCCGTTTTATTGGGAGAAATGCATTTTTTCCTTTCTTTCAACACCTGAACCGCTTACTTGATGTTTACGAAGTTCATCTCAGAATTTTGTGAACAAAGTTTATTGATCTCTGACTATATTAAGCTAGAAGTCTCTTTTGCTTGGGAACCCTTTATGGTGAACAAATACACCTTATAGGGGCTTAAAAATATGGCTTGTTCTGTGGAAGAACCTGTCTAGATTCTGCAGGCAATGGTGGGGGGATAACCTTATTACGTGGAAACAATCTGCTCTGCAGTTCAATATGTTGGGTAGTGGAAATGTTTGTTGAAAGTACACATACACACTTTTCACAATGGATCTCCAAATTGACATATTTTAAATGCAGTCAGTACAGATTTGTAAATTCAGAGTACTTTTTTCATTATGTATGTACATTTATCGTGTGTATATATTCACTTTAATTATACATGTGACAAATTCCAAAACAAATTTTCATCTTCTCATTTATCTTCTTTGCTTCTGCCCTGTGTTTATGCTTCCCAGCCTGACAGCAGCACAGCTTTCTTAACAGTTAATTTTGATGCAGTCCTTGCCCTGGGACTGTGAGATGACAGAAGCTTTTGACTTTGACAAGACTTCTGTAATTGTCAAGATGTCTGTATGATACAACTTAATTCAGCGGTTTTTTAAAAAATGAAGTTTTCTAAGTAGGAAAAAAAACTACTTGTGGGCCTCATTAAGACTTATGGTGTTTATTGGATAGATCAGTAAAACATTCTTAACTAGGAAGAGAGAATTATATTTTCTTGTTTAGAGGGAAGCTCCCCACCTTGACCTCATAATTATTGTTACATATTAATAAGTTTTTTAATGTTGTCTGACTTATCCCTGGCCATAAGCTTAATTTCCTGGGCAAGTTTCCTGTTTTGAAAAATGTTTGCACCTATGAAATGCTGAAAAACTTTTATCTGCATGACCTCTCCATCTTAAAAGGTAAAAATCTGCCAGTCGTTTCACAGATCTGTTGAGAAGATGGTGCTTGTGAATTAGGTGTGCCATTGCATGTCTGGTTTCCCACGTCACTGCAATTCATGATGATGGAAATTGAGTCCTGTCATCCTGTGAACTAGACTTGCTTGCAAGGAGGAAATAACGGATTCCTGATCCATGTTTCCGTGAGCATTCATTGCTTGGAACTAGGACATCAGCCTAAACAAGCGCATGCTTTGCTGCTTCTCCATGTGCAACCACAGAAAGTCAACAGTAGTAGGTTGGAGCTGTGGCATCAGCCTTCTGGCTGGTGGCCACAGCTGCTGAGCCACGGGGGGCAGGGTATCGTGCTTGCATCCTGGTTCGAGCGGCAAATGACGACAGTCTCTCTACACAACCCAGAGGAAGCAGGGCAGGAATTGCAGTTCGCAGGTGTGTCTCTGAGTCACAACATCTCTTGGGGCTAGTTTTGGAGCTGTGCAGCCTTCACATCAGTTTAGGCTTAGATCTGTGCCAGCTCTGAGAAAGTCTTGGCTAGGAATGCATCAGATGTGTTCGTATGTATTAAGTACGATTTCACTTCATTCAGCACTGTGTTCTCTTTCATTCTGTTTCATTTCATCTTCAATGCATTTCAGTGGCTTAGCAGTTAAAACTTTGCCCATGTGAAGTAAGTGGCTATAAAATACTGGAAAAGGTCACTCGGAATACAGCCAGTGGTAGACTTCTTGGCATTTTACTGCTGAAAATGCAACATTATTTTTCTCTGTGCTGCCACTTGGCAGTATCTCATGACACTAACTCATCTATCATTTGTAAAATGGCACTCTTTGTACAGACACCCTATTATGAATCATAAGAAAGTCGCTCCACTCCTACAAAATTGTGCGAGACTCTATCTATACTTCACTTAGAATAATCATTGCTCTTGTCTGCAAACGTGATGCTCCTGAATGCTTCACAGTGGCCTTTCACTGTAATTTAAGGCAGTGTTTTGAAGTGATGGCAATATAGAGGACAATCAGAAAAAATGAGGACCAAAAAAACCAAGGAAGCATAGTCGAGCAATTAAAATATTCTACTTTTTCCTTTTACTTTCTTTATATTTTCAAGCTTCTGCTGCAAAGCATATCGTTAACCACTACCAATACCATGATAGAGAAACTTATGACTCATGCATTAAAATGCTCAAATTTCACAACACATCAGCTGCAAGAGATAAAGCACATGTTTTTCCAATGCAATGCGGACAGCTGTGTGTCCATTCTGCCCCTGATTTAAGCTGGCTGAACGCGAGTAATATTTTGATGTTATGCTAAACCCAAGCTAATGCATCCTTTCTCTCGGTAGACCGCATTCACTCATGTGCAGCCCTATTATAATCCAGCCATATGGCTCCCGAACTGGAGCTGGCTCAAATCCAGTCAGCTTGGAGCACAGGTGTGACTGTCTGCACCTGAGAGATAAGCATTAGTTCAGGGAAATTTCCGATGTGCAGCTGAGCAGTTGTGATTTTAGAGAAGAGAGACAGGGAGTGTCTGCACATACACCAGCTTGTTGCAGCTAAAAGTCTTTGACAGAATCTGCCAATGGAAATTCGATCAAAGCTCTGAATTTTTAGTTCAATGAGTAAAAAAAATAAATTTAATTTTCAAGTACTTTTTAAAATGAGTCATCTGTGGTTTAATATATATGCGTGTACAACGTACAATAGATGCTATAAACAAGTATACAATGTACGTGCTGCACAGCCCTTGATTTCTATAGCAACCAGGTGTGGTAGGCTGGATGGTCACAGCCTGATTGATAGGAATTAAATTAGTCCAGATGTCATTTGATTCTGCAGAGTGTACCTTCAGAGCACCTGTAATTATTCACATTGCAATTTTAGTAGTAGTTTGTTCCTGTCACCCCTTTGCAGCAGTTCAAAAGAAGTCTCTCAGGGAGAGGCTTTACTGAAAATACTTTAATTACAAACTGAGTTAATTTCCCATATCACATAAGCAAAAGATACTTTATGGTTATTACAACCTCATCCCTACCTCCTCTGCTTTATGACTTCCACAGAACTCCCAAGAAACATAAATTCTTGGAATTTATTTTTCTGCTTCATTTCTGGAGAAGCATTATACTCTTTGTCTTACTTAAGTGGATCATTGAAGAAACAGATCAAAGCTGGCCCATGTTACAATTTTCTTGCTGCTGTTCTTTTAAAGATCCCATTTCAGCATGGGACCTTTTGAAGGTATTCTGGTATCTGAAAGTACTGGTGGGCACTTCATAGGGATTTCCAAAAGCGCGATTGTGAAATGTACATAACTTCCTTTGTATTAAAATAAAATATACCCATTATATCAGGGCATTTCAAAAACTCTTGTGGACCATGTAACAGCTTATCCTTAGATGTACATGCATGTGCGCTTAAGGACTTTGCCAAACCTTTTGGTCCTCAGCAGGATCTATACAGTATAATGATCTATTTCTTCTTCTCTTACATCCCTGTTAAATGGAATATCTGAGGAAACCTGAGCCAGGGGAAAGAGTTTGCAATCTCTTTTGGGTAGTTAGTGTTCTTCTTTCCATTTTGTAGCCCTCTATCTGCACCAGATCCAAAAGGCCTCATCTGAAGAAAGCTATGAAAAGCAGAGATGTGCTTAGATAATGTAACTAATTACAGAAACTCAGATAGTTTACTTTTGTATATAACGATTGCAACTATTTCTTGGCATAACCTCTGCTCTGGAGAGTCTTGTTTTTATGAGGAACTGGATGATTTGGCTGCTGCTGGGGTGTATTTGTGCTATTAGAGCAGCTCACAGACTAAAAGATTACATATTACTAAACTACAAAGACTAAATGTTTCTAAACTGTAGCTGCAGGCAAATAGGTCATAGCAACAGCTGTGAGGAAGGTGCTTTCTGTGTCCAGTAATTCTTGTCCCATAAATCAGCTAAAACATACCACTGGAGAGGTGACAGAAGAGTTGCATTGATCTATATGACCCAAAGTACAATTGAACCAACCTATAAATTTATCGTGTTGTATTCTTTATTCTGTGGCACTTACAGAGTCCAATGCATCCCTTATTTCATTATCAGATGATCAGGTAAAAACTATGGGATACATCGCTCTCCAGCATTGCATGACTTCTCAGCTGATGGAGGTTAGACACAAAGTCTTAAACCCCACCCCAGCTGTGCACTTGTTGGCTTTGTCCCTGTTCTAATCAGCCTCAAGTAATTTTCAGTATTTCTAGTAAACAGAGAGTTACTTATAAGAAAAGCAATTAATGCCCAAGGCGCATTAAGCTAATAAAAGACAGAGGAAGTCCTCAGTCATTTTTCACCATAAGCACTGGGGTGATGAGGTTAGAAGCAAAATGAGTGGAGTTTGCAGGGCTTAAGAAGTCAGCCTTTATGCATGTCCTTGCCCAGCTGGCCAGTGTCTGTGAAGCTACTGCCTAGTTTCTAGCACACACACCTTGGAGACTGCCCTGTGAAAAGGTTCTTCTTGACTAAGTTTTACGTGTTGGAGGAAGAAAAAAAAATGCAATTAAGAGAAAGGTCTATGTTGGGGGTGAGGGGGATTTTTTTTTTTTAAATTATTAATTTCTAATTGTTTTCTTTTCACAGCTGCTTGCAGAGGACTGGCCTTTCGGTGTCGAAATGTGCAAATTAGTACCCTTCATTCAAAAGGCATCAGTAGGCATCACAGTGTTGAGCTTGTGTGCCCTCAGTATAGATAGGTGAGACCCATTTTTCCACCAAATTCTTTTTCTTTTAATTTCTTCTAAATTGGCTTGAATTTACCTTTTGACTCAGCTGATGTAATATGAATAAGTTGAGTTTAAGCCAGTTAAGCTGGGTGGGCTTTCTTAATATTTTCAATCTGCAAATATGTGCTGTTGCTTCAGGTACCGAGCAGTTGCTTCTTGGAGTCGCATTAAAGGAATTGGAGTGCCAAAGTGGACAGCTGTTGAAATTGTACTGATCTGGGTTATATCAGTGATATTGGCTGTTCCAGAAGCTATTGCATTTGACATGATTACGATGGAATACAGAGGAAAGGATCTTAGAATCTGCCTGCTTCACCCCATGCAGAAAACATCCTTTATGATGGTAAGCCGCTGACGTTTATAAAATCACAGCTCTCTGGAACACTTCCTTGAATCTTATCAGTATTGTGTGGATTGTAATGTGCACAAGTGTATGTGAAATTTAGGTTAATATAGTGTCCAAATGAATTGCTGACAAATTCCTGAAGCACATTGGTCAGAAGACGAGCATTCAGAACTTTTGCCTATTTATGTGGGCTTTGAGCATATTACTGTCTTGTCCCATTTTTCTCATTAGTAATGTACCCCTTAAAGAGATGCTTTTCAGGACAGACTGACCGATTACTTACAACATACTTCCCCAACATGCTCAACATTCAAATCCTAACAATGTTTCCACTTTTGTTTTCCTTCTAGTTTTACAAGCAGGCTAAAGACTGGTGGCTGTTTAGCTTTTACTTCTGTTTGCCTCTGGCTATCACAGCATTTTTCTATACTCTCATGACCTGCGAGATGTTAAGAAAGAAAAGTGGGATGCAGATTGCTTTGAATGACCACTTAAAACAGGTAAAAATTTATTCTGGACAAATCTGAGTGTAGAGAGAATGACAGCACTGCCTTTACTGACTTCACTGCCACGTTATTCTGGTTTTGTATGACAACTTCAAGAGTACTAAGATGAAGTTTGCTTAGCAGTGGTGCTGCTGAACTCATGTGTGTATATAAAGATAGATATGTAAGTACATATACATATCAGAAATCTAAGATTTTAACTGACAATCACAAACCTATTTTTTTTCTTGTTTGATGTTAATCCTTCAGTTTTTGCAGTTTTCATTTCTTCACAATCATGGGAGATGGATATTTTTGAATGAAAGCTGAGGTTGTGCTGTAATCTAAAACCTGGTGCTGTAAAATTGTTATTTTGAATCAATTTCATGCAGAACTATAGTGAGGTGAGCAGTATATGTTAGCAGAATAAAAGACATTCCAAAATACATCCCAAGTTAGTAGCACACTGGAGATATCATATGTCACTGGAATTAAAGTACATTTGTACTAGAAAGTATATTTGTGCTCCTTTCTTTCCTACCTTGATAAAGCTGTAATTGAAATCTCTGAGACATTTAAAATAAGACCTGAGATCAAAGAACAGGAAAATGCAGTTGAAAGCAAGCTGGTATTTAAAAGTGGTTGGGGAAATGAGTATGTTCTTCATTTTAATTTAAATGACTGTTTTCATGTCCTTGATTTTTTCATATTATTACTCATACTTTTTAAAATTAGAGATACAGAGAATCAATGCAAGACATTTAAAACAATAGCAAAGATTAAGTATCTGTGCCAAGAAAATAAGGTATTCTGATGTTCTCCTAACTCTTATTTTGTTTATTAAACATTTGGATGTTAGAAGACAGCAACAGTCAAAAGAGAGACAGAAACTATAACACTGCTCTGTCCAACTTTCTTTTTCAGAGACGTGAGGTGGCCAAAACTGTGTTCTGTCTGGTACTTGTTTTTGCTTTGTGTTGGCTCCCACTTCACTTAAGCAGAATACTGAAACTCACTATTTATGACCAGAAGGACCCCAACAGATGCGAACTTTTAAGGTGAGACTGTAAAAATACCTGTGGAATGCTGGCAAACTCCATAAGTACAAGTGGATTTCCTAATGGACTAGCTTACTCTGTGTGTCTGAAGTTCTCCCTGCATCTTTATCCAGGACGCTTTGGTTTCCCTCCAGTAGCAGAGTCAGGAAATTATGAGGAATTCCTGTTTGCCCTGTCTTGCTCCTGATCCCTTTTGGGACTCTCTTACTGTTTTGTACCGTTAATGTGGGTGAAGAGAGAATTTCTGTCCCAGTTCTCCTTTCCAACAGAACAACGAGGATTAGATCTGTGAGGAGAACCTCGTGAATATTTCCTCCCACAAGTTAAGGTGGTTGGATCCTCTGAAATTGCATTCATCAGAATGGTCTACTGATGTGAACTTCGCTACTGAGCACAACTGTTACCTCCAAGAGTTAATCCTCTTGGTGTAAGCCCCTTTAATCTTACATTTAATAGTCTTGGCTGTGTGAAGCGGAGCCCAATTTTCATAGCTGTAAACCCCTACTAAGCATTTTCAGAGAAAATGAGAAGTGTCTCACTTACTTACTCTAATTTATACACAGCTTTTTTCTTGTGATGGACTACATTGGAATTAACATGGCTTCACTGAATTCCTGCATCAATCCAATAGCTCTGTATTTGGTGAGCAAAAGATTCCAAAACTGCTTTAAGGTAAGAGGCTGATGGGAGTTGCTTCTGTGGTTAAAAGATGATGTCAGCAGTGAAATTAAGTCTGTAACACGCACAAGTGTTTTAAATGTTTGTTACATTTTATTTTAAATTTTAACTGGGTTATAGTAAGTGTTCTCCCCCTCTCCTGCTGAAGCTGGATTAAAAGGAGTTAAGGATTCATGGGGACAAAAAGAGAAAGCAAAAGAGAGGAGGATAACCCCTCTCAGCACCATGGTAATCAGTGCTGCATCACTTCCCGACTGGACCTGGCCACCCGCCACTTTGAGAGCACTGACAAAGCAGACTCGGACCGTGCTGCAGATGTTCACGTAGCCATATCCTCTGCAACCCAACAGGGAGAGTGCTGACCTCAGGTGCCCCCCATAGAATCATAGAATGGTTAGAGTTGGAAGGGACCCTGAAGATCATTGAGTTCCAAGCCCCCTGCCATGACCAGGGACACCTCCCACTAGACCAGGTTGCTCAAAGCCCCATCCAGCCTGGCCTTGAACACCTCCAGGAAAGGGTCATCCACAACTTCTCTGGCCAACCTGTTCCAGTGACTCACCAACCTCACAGGAAAGAATTTCTTCCTAATATCTAATCTAAATCTCCCTTTTTCTAGTTTAAAATCATTACCTCCTTGTCCTATCACTACACTTCCCAACAAAGAGCATCTTGACTGAGCACCATAGGCATCCTGACTGTAGCCAGTTATGTAAGGTAGAAGTTGCAAGTATCGTCCATTTCTAATGCCGACATTTTATGAGACAGACCTTGTTTTGCCATCATTTGAGTGAATAGTCTTGCGCACTAATTCTCCACATGGAATTTGAGGTTCTGGATTGCATGTGGATTGCAGCCCATCAGTCCTTCAGCCTTCATGCCTACTCAGAAAATGTCCAGATTTTGGGCTTTTTTGTGGTCCTTTACCATCTTCAGACTCTGTATCAGGTTTCTTATATTGCCTACCACAAATTCTTAGATTTTTGTTTTCTTGACAAGCATTTAAACTGTTACTGCTAGACTTATTGCCTGGTATTGTAAATTCCTTGCTGGCTATATCTTTCCATCAGAACCCAGTCAGCTCTACATCCAGTCATGTTAGGCTACTTCCCACAAATTGTGACAGCTTAGGCTGCAGATCCTTTAATGTCAGTCTCACAGAATCGCAGAATAGTAGGAAACTTTGGAGATCATCTAGTCCAACTCCACTGTCAAAGCAGGTTCATCTAGAGCAGGCTGGATGGGAACCCATCCAGCTTGGGTTTGAATATCTCCAGAGAAGGAGACTCCACAACCTTTCTGAGCAGCCTGCTCTCTACATGCTAACTCCTTGAAAGAATCACTGGAGCTGAGCACCTGAAGAGATCTGTAGTATCCTGAGCAGGTGTGTGCAGGATCCCAGATGGACTTCCAGCACCCAAAGGCCAGTCAGTAGCATTAGCAAAAGGTCTGAAGTACAGCATCTAGTATATATTTGAACTGTATGTAGGTTTTCACCATTCTCCTACTTAGTTCTCTTCCCACCCTCCCATCCTCCCACCCCCCAAAATCAACTAAATTGCAACATCTGGCTTCGAAAGTACAGATTAATGTGCATACCTTTTTTCCAATAAAGATTACCAGAGAAAGGACAACAAAGAGTCTCGTTTTATTTTCATGGAGTTGTCAGAGTTGGAAGGGACCTCCAGAGATCATCTAGTCCATCTCCCCTGCTAAAGCAGGATTGCCTAGAACACTTTACTTAGGACTGCATCCAGGCAGGTCATGAAGGGGACTCCACAATGTCCCTGGGCAGTCTGTTGCAGTGCTCTGTCACCCTCACTGTAAAGAAATTTTTTCTCATATTTGAATGGAAGTTCCTATGTTCCAACGTGTGCCTGTTGCTCCTCCTCCTGTCACTGGGACCCACCGAGAAGAGTCTGGCTCCATTCTCCTTCAACCCACTCTTTAGATACTTGTGAACATTAATAAGATCTCCCCTCAGCCTTCTCTTCTCTAGGCTAAAGAGTCCCAGCTCTCCCAGCCTTTATTTTCAGGTGCAATCAGAATTGTAGACCAGACCCGAGGCAGTATGTGTGTGGTCATTATTACATATTAAGTCAATGTGACTCCTCCTGCCCTCCAGCGGGCAGGTTAGTTGCTAATGGGGCATCCCAGAAGTTACTGGCCATTTAAGCAATGCAGAGATTAACCTTGTTTCTTTCCCTATGCCGTAATGCATGCGTTTCTGGCTGTACAGCATTTCAGTGTGTTTTGCCACATGTGCAAAACAAAATGATGTGAAATGTTTATTCCTTTTCGTTTTAACAGTCATGCTTGTGTTGCTGGTGCCAATCCAAAGATCTGTTGTCCCTGGAGGAAAGGCAGTCCTGTTTAAAGTTCAAAGCTAATGATCACGGATATGACAATTTCCGCTCCAGTAACAAGTACAGCTCTTCATAAAGCAAGCATAAAAGGTATATTCTCTTACATTAATGCTGGTGCCTTTTTAAGTACAAGTGGCAATTACTTTTAACGAGATGGTAACATTTAGAAAAATCGAGTTTTGTGTTTGCACAAAAAACGAACATTACAAAAATAATTGCCCCAAAACTGTGTGACACTCAAAATCACGGACATTTATAAAACCGTGATTTACAGAGCATGAAGAAGAGCGTACAAAGAACAAGCACTTGAATACTTCTGAATCAGCACTTCCAAATGCTACCCACTTCCTAGACATTAAACCATCGTTTGTATTCACTAGAACAGTTGTAGGAACTGAAGTCACAGTAATTACTAAGCAGTATAATGTAACATTGGTTGGATCAAAGCCATTATTATGTATAACTTTATATATTATCCTTTATAAAGCAGATTAACCACCATCACTATTGTGGGTTTTTTTAAAATAAAACATGAAATACTTTTTAATAGAAGTTTAAATGTAAAAAAGTAGCATTTTTATCAGAGCTGTTGTAGAGGTAGCTAATGAAAATATTAAAGGATGCAGTCAAGTCAAAAGTGCATGTCACTCTGATGATTATTTTTAGCTATTATCACTAGAAGGAACCTCACAAGGTCTTTGTGTGTTCAATGTATTTGGCAGCACTGTGGGTTTGGTGCACTTCACTGTTTCCATGTTATTCGTGTTTAGTGACACCGGAGGAGAGAAAACCACAGCAAAAAGCAAAAACTAATACTCCTAGAACTACACAAAAAATGGCTAGTATTGGAAACCTGCTATTTTTAACTGAAAACAAATTGTTTGTTTCCCATGTAAACAGTGAGCATTCAAGAGCCTGATGGTTCTTTACTTCTGTGACAATTTACAGCTGTTTTTGCAACCCAAATACTGTCTTGGAGCAAAACCCTTTAGAAATAGCAGGTGGAAAAATTGTATCCAAGGAAAACAGAATGAGAAATTGAACTTCTATTTTCATTTAGATTTAAATCTTCATAAAGAAAATAATTCATGAACTGTAGTACGTAGCACACTCGTCTTCGTACTGTTTTAAAATACGTTCTACTTCTGTAGTTCCATATTTATGGGCTTAAGAAGGTGTGTGATTACTTTCTGCTTCTGTAAATAGTTTAGTGAAGCATAATTAATTATAAAGTATTAAAATATGGGCAGGACCCTGTGAGAAAACAGAAAGATAAAGATGCCTGTAGTAAACATGATGTGTGTTGCCGGGAGCAGTGCACATTTTGTACATACATGACAGGTCATTCTTTGACTTTTGATTTCCTATTCATTTGTTACAGATGTCCCCAAAGACTTATTAACCGATTTTGTGCACTAAGGCATGAGCTTTTCAGGAAAAAGATGTCATATAACATACTTTGACAAAAGACATGTTTTCAATAGGCACAGTATTTTATTATAATAAAAATATTTATCAAAAACTCAGGAATTTTCTTTTTAATTTCCAAATTTCACATGTAAGGATTTTTACCTTTTTTTTTTTTTCCAGTGTTGATTAACTTCAGTTTTTTTAATAAAGTGCCTTAAATATGCTCAGGATGAACACAGTTTGCATTCAAACGTTCAGCTGACCTTGTCTTAGATGGGTTTCATCTCATCTGGACTACACCTAACCTTGCAGACAGCTAAAAACAGGAGAGGTGAATCCCATTCCTGGTGTTGCCCCATCAAAAGCTAGGAAATGTATGCTTGTGTAATCAAGCTGAGGACCTATGCACATGCATTTGAGCATGGGCACGTCTGTGTTTGTGCATGTGAGTACATGTGCAAGTGTGTATATTGTCTACCATTCGGTTGCTATTACCGTGTTCTTGCAGCACACGCACCCAACTGCTATGATGCTGGACTTTTATAAATAGAAATCTATGTAAAGTTTTTTTTTCTTTACATTTTTACCTTAACTTTCATGGTAACTTTCTGACGGTAACCCATGAATATCACTTCACCTTGCCTGCATCTATTTCTGTGAAATGCGTTTCATCTGTTAAGGATGGATAATCAGTTAAATCCTAAATTTGATACTGATCAGTGTTATTTTCATCAAGTTATATCGTTATAATATTGTACATGTATATTATTGTTATTTTTATTTAAAATATAGCTGTTGTATTGGCAAATGTGTAACATATTTTTCATTTTCTCCTGGACTAATTCTGTGTTAAGACGAGTTCTGCTAAGTCAGACATCTAGGTTTTGCAAATAAGGACTATATACACTGCCCACATTTTGGAGTTAATAGATAGGTATTAGTACACGTCTCTTTTGCCATATTTTTCAAAGCAGTATTTTTACTGAAGCTCTCATTTCCTTTAATGAAGACTTTCAAAACTTCTGCTCTCATACAATTAAAAAAAATACACGAGAGCTCCAGTGCATCTATGTTCTAGCTAAGATCAAATCTCTTAATACTGAAGACAAGCATTTTCAAACATCCTCAGTACAGATCTGTTCCTCCACTCACTGAAGGCAATGGATGTCAGCCGTTCAATTCGGTTGGAGCAGAATTAGGGCACCAGCAATAACTCTTCAAAAAGCCTAGCAGACAGTTGCTACCTTGAATAATAGAACCTAAAAGCTAAATACTTTTTTTTTTTTTTTTTTTAAGGAGTTGTTTAGAAAAATTAGCAAAAAATGGAGTAAAATCTGCTTATTTACTTCCCCCAGCTCTGAATTCTGCCTGCACACAGCTCTCTTGGAGTTATGAGGGTATTTCAGACTGGGTGGACTGAACTGATGCACTGGTACTAAACCTCAGAGTATTGAATGCAAAATTTGATGATTTTGGAGCACCTGCTGTGAGCATTTTGCTGTCCAAAAAAGTTCTTAATCAACACACGGTTGGCTTAGCAAGAGAAAGTTGTATGTCCTGAAATAATGTTAAAACAGTTTTTTTTGGAATTGTTCTGTATAGCTGTGTAAATTAATTCTGTATTGCATTTTCTGTGGTCACTTAAACCAGCAACTTCTGTGGTTCAGACAGTGTAAACATACTAAATTACCAATAAAATATTTGTAATTTTGATTCATTACACAAAGGCGTCTGACCTTTTTTTCTTCTAGGAGGTCCCATTTTATTGTTAAACAGTGACAGTGATGTAAAAAAGAGCTGGGCAATTTGGAACTAAAAATCAAGGCTTTGCAGTCGGATGGTTTTTGTAGCTGGAGAGAGTTCAGACTTGCGTACGCATTACAGAATTGTCTGATGTTTGCTGGAACAATCAGTCATGCCTCTCTTTGCTCTGTTTGTTTTTGCTCAAAATGTCAGTTGCAATCTCTTCTCTACACACCCATATATAGTCACAAATCCTCCTGTGTTAGGGATGTCACAAAGAAAAGGCACGAAACTTGTAGCTCATTTATTTAGAAGCGCATGCACGCAATTTTGGAATATGCCTCATGAAAACTGTGATCCCTTTGTATGCCGTCAAAGTGATTTTGTGCATATTTCAATTTCCCTTTTCTTAAAGCAATGGAAAATGGTATTAGACTCGATATGCTGTAGCTGGTCAGGTACATGACTTTAGATGTTTGTGGTATCTGTACATCCCAAAACGTGTTTGCTGCTACTACAGTTTTATTCCAAATAGTCAGGTTTCCTTCTGCTTAGTTGGCAGCCTGATGTGTCCATATAGATTTGTCTTTTTTCATGGTCCCAGGACCTTTAGCTCATAGTTTCCTATGTGTCCTGGTCTGAGGTAAAACAAACCAATTTTCTGTTCAGTAATTTTACTTTTTTAGCCAAGTTTCTTCTAATTAACTAAACTCTGAAATCAACAGCATATTGTTCAGAAAACTGCTCGCTCTCACAGTGATAAGACCTGGTTATCCCAAGGAGTGTATGCAGAGAGGCCCTTGCTTATACTTATTGCTGTAACAACCAAGGTCAGGTAATTCCATTATTTGCCCCATTGGAGGGTCGGAAATGGAAAAACATAGAGGGGTCACACCTGTAGGGAGGAGTGGACAGGACAGGTGACCCGAAACTGACCAACTGGGGTCTTCCATCCTATCTGCATCATTCTCAGTATAAAAGCTGAGAGATCAAAAAGTCAACTCTCTCTCTTTGATGACTGACATCCGAGGAGGATCCTGTCTGGTCGTCTGCCTTTGACTCCGATCCAAGTGTTCCTGACTTCCAATCTGGAATCCAGCTTCTGTTGAACTCCAAGTCCAATCTGGGACTTTTCCTGATGTCTGCCGGTGACGTGATCATCATCCTGGGAGCTTGATATGGTTCTGTATATACTGTATCTATTTTATTATTTTCTTCTTACTTTAATTTTAGTATTAATACATCATTAAAGTAGTTTAGTTCATCCTAAATTCATAAATCTCCTTATCTCTTCCTCTCCTTTCTTTTTGGGTGGAGGAGGGGCCATCTATCAATGTGGTTTCAGTAAATTTGGCTGAAACCACGATGCTATGCCTGGAACAAAAACACCTGTAGAGACGAGATCCCTTATAAGTAAATGTTCCCCTCATTATCTCTCATGGCCTCTTCCTTTCCTTTCCCTTTATCTTTGGTCCTCAGTAATGCTATGGTCTTCAACAACCAACAACCACTCATTGCGAAGAAGCATTTTTTGCCTATTTCTTCTGAGATCCTGCAGCTTTCTACATGTAGGCTGTAGTCTTCACAGCCCAGCTAACTTAAACTCCCTTGCCACAATTCACTTTTTTAACTATTGGTCTCATCCACATTTTTATCTACTGCAGTCTTGACTTTTGTTTAGTGGGTTAAGTGCAGCTTGTTATCAGTTTTGTAAACACAGTAGAACTTACGTAGCAACATGGATATACATGTAGCTCATGTTCTTTGAAGAGTGGCTCACTCACTGACTGGCCCCTGTATTCAGCACTGGGGAGACCCCACCTCACCTTTGTCCAGTTTTGGGCCTCTTCACTACAAGATATTGAGATTCTGGAGTGAGTCTAGAGAATGACAACAAAGCTGGTGAGAGTGTTCTGGAGAACAAGTTTTATGAGGAGTGGCTGAAGGAGCTGGGATTGTTTAGTCTGGAGAAAAGGCAGCTGATGAGAGACCTTATCGCTCTCTACAGCTACTTGAGAGGATGCTGTACTGAGGTGGGGTTGGTCTCTTCTCCCAAGAAACAAGTGATAGAACAAGAGGAAGTGGCCTCAAGTTGCACCAGGGGAGGTTTAGACTAGATATTAGAAAAAGTTTTTACATTGAGAGGGTTATTAAGCATTCTAACAGCCTGCCCAGGCTGTGGAATCACCATGCCTGGAAGTATTTAAAAAACATGTAGACATGGTGCTTAGGGACATAGTTTAGTAGTGGCTTTGGCAGTGTTACGTTGATGGTTGGACTCAATGATCTCAAAGGTCCCATGTACCTGCTGTGCAATTCTGTTCAAATTTCTAATCCAAGTCCAATGGGTGTCCACATCAGGAGATCAAGAGCGGCAAAAGGACTCAAAATGAATCTTCTGTGTTCTGCTGGTCACCTTTCTTCTTAGTCAGCAGTGATTACTGTATTACATAGCAACAGCAGTCAGATGGTTTATTGGCTTGCAGCTAATTTAAAGATACTGCCAGAAAACCCCTGGTATCCATTTGGTCTTGCAGTCTAAGTACTCTTTCTTATTAGCTCACTCTCACCACTAAAAAGGTACATCCCCCTCAGTCCTCTTTCCTTCTCTTAAGAAAACTATCACTTAAAAAGAAAATTCTACTATAATTAAAAGTAAAGCCTTCAAAAATCAGTATTTAACCTTACTAATCAGCATCCTAAACCTCCAAGAAATCTCCATAAAAAGCCAAAGATGCCAAAGATGTCCTGATTGTGGGAGGTTGTACCTGGAAGGAATTTTACTGTAGTGATGTGGCAAGTAGTTGGATTGTTCCAACTCTAACCATTCTATGATTCTATGATTGTACAGTTCAGCCGGGAGCTATGATATACAGGAAGAAGAATAGTGACAAATCCCCGGGATGCTCACATCTTCACAAGGACAGGTTCAACACGTGTCCAGCCTTTGCAGGGGCAGGAGGGAAACATGGCAAGCTAATAAAAAGAAAGCTGGTGAGTTTGGTAAGTTTTAATCGGAGCTGCAGAATTTGTACAAACAATTTTTTTTTTTTTTAATATTAAGCTAAATTGGAAAAAGCTAATGGGTGTTCACAGGATCAGACTGGAGCTTTCCAAAGGTATGTGAAGCTTTCTCCTGAAATGCAACTAGAGCAGAGAGCACATCCTACACATTTGGTCCCGTTGGTCTCCTTAACTTGCTAGTTTAGATGTAGTGTAAAAGACTCTCTTCTGCTCTATTTGAATACCTGACTCATATGCTTCTGATACCTGCTTATAGGTATACCTATATTTATACATCTATATATCCAAATAAAAGATGTTACATATTATCTAATAAAAATTGTGCGATGTACAATATATTTTTCATGAGTTTTGTCTTAAAGAGTTGTTTCAATAGTCAAGCATTTTTACAGAACCATAGCAATCTAAACAAAACTTTGCCCATTGTGTTCTTTAAAAAGCCCCACCACTTTTAATGTATTCTATCCCTTTGATCTCGTATTCTGAATTCTAAGGGGATTTTAATATATTTTGAAACTATTTCACATTAGTTCATGCCATAATATGAGTAATATAAAGTCTGTATGTCAGACACATAAACTGTGGATGCCTGCCTAGTCTATTGCATGTTTAAATTTTGTGTTCGTAAGTATTAATAATAAAAGCCATTGAGCACTGACAGAAATATTTTTGTTGTTTTCTGACTTGGATATCAGCTCATAATAAAAGAAGTTTGAAATACTGGCGAACCATGCACTATTCACACTGAATAACCAAAATATGAAATGCAACTCCACATTTACAACGTGATATTCATAAACCTGAAGTTCCAAAGAGAGGTTATGAAATATTTTTATAATTTTCTTACCTAATTGGTAATTTAAATATTTAATAACTTTGAATTGTGTAACTTTTATGATCATTATGACAACAGAAAAGCTTTTTTGTCCCTCTCAAAATTTTAGAACTTTATATTTTGACAGGAAATGTGAAATGAACCATGAAAATTATACTATATTTCAACTAAGGACTTACTACTAAAATTCTCATGATAAATTTGTTTTCACAAATTTCATGTTAAAGAACAAGCAGATGAAGAGTATGGCAAACTCCTTAATACTTGCAGCTCATTTTTTGGTATCTTGGAAGTGTGTGATCTTTGTAAAAGTGTTCACACCTAAGCTGAAGTATTTCACTTAGAAATGTCTTGGTAGGAAAAACAATGTGTCACAAACAGGTGAAGACATTTGATATTTGTTTACATATGTATGTAATTTATGCAAGAGAATTCAACATAAAATAATTAACTGAAAAGAATAAATTTATGTTTCTAATGATTAATATACAAGTCAAATGCCTTTACAACACTGTTTATAAACACAGCTATGCATATACGTGTTTTTGTCTGTACATAAGAAATTATACATAAATCACAGAAGCCAAAATGTTGGTCACAGCAAAAGAAGCAGAAAAACTAGAGAAGGAATAGTTGGGAGTAAAACCACCAGAAATTTCTAGTATATATGATTTGCTGGGACTGTGCTTTTGCCTACTCAAGAGTTTCCAGCTTTCTTAGAACTAACCAAGTTTTCCAGCTCCTCAAGGACTGACTGTGATTACTCCAGTCTTTCCTACGAGTTGTGAAACCTGGAGTGCAATCACGTTTCATGGCACCTTTTACAAAAGAGCAGGATTGCTAACCGTGGGCTCTTGGCCAAATTCCAATTTAAATAATTACAATCTGTTTCCTCTGTTCCTCTCTCTCACCATCAGCTGCAGTGAGGATTAGAAGAGCGTAATGGCCAGTCTGCAGTTTCACACTTTGCATGGAGACATCTGCTCTGTCTCACGCTGCAGAACGGGAGCCTTCCAAATCCTTTGTCAGTTTGTAGAGTATTTGGGGGTGTTTCAGAATGAAAAGCAGAATTTACATGTAAGATCACTATCCTAACACTCAGGGTGTCTTGGAGTATCTGTCAACTTGATGTTAAGTGGATCTAAATCACCCTTTTTTTTACTGACTCTGTTAAGTTTCATAAACATACATTTTAAGAGGCTTTTTTAATCATTGTGTATCTCTTATTTGTATAGCTAGAAAGATTTATTATGATCTGGAATCTGTTAAATAGTACTCCAGTACTTCAAATAGGCGTTAGGCCTCTCTACAAGGTTGAGTGTAGAAAGCCAGGAGCTGCAGAGCCCAGTGTGCACTAAGGTTGGGCTAAGGTAGTTGCATTGCTTCCAGAGCTGACCAGGCTAAATTCCATTCAAGATTGGTTTTATTTCATTACTTAAATGAGATTTGGAGCATCTGACAGGTAAGGAGAGGTTGAGGAGAGCAGGGACTGGATAGCCTAGAGAGGCAAGAGCTCAGGTAGGACCTCATCAATGTGCATAAATACTTGATGGGGAGGAGTAAAGAAAACAGAGCAAGACAACTCTCAGTGGTGCCTGGTGAACAGACAAGGGGCAGTGGGCACAAACTGAAACACAGGAAATTTCATTTATAAGTAAAACATTTTTTAGTGGAAAATTGGAACAGGTTTCCCAGAGAGGCTGTGGAGCCACCACCCTTGGAGATACCGAAAACCTGACGGGGCACAGCCCTGAGCACCCTTTTCTGTAGGTGACTGTGCTTGGAATAGGGTGTCAGAGCAGATGATGTCCAAAGATTTCTGTCAACTTAGACAATTCTGTGATTCAAATGTAATCTATTCTATCAAGTATGTAATTCCTGTCTGAACGTAGAAAAGCTGCCACTGTCAGAGAATGGGCATATGATCAGACAGATAGGTTACCACATCAGTAAAAAGTGGAGATCTCATTTCTGCCCTTACCTGTTTCTATTTCAGTGCTGGTCAAGTCTTTTCATCAGTCACTTTTCTTAGACTAAAAAGATTTTAGGAGACTGTAGATGAAGAACTAGTATTTTGGTATGTAGCGCTGAGTAAGATTAAATATTTAGAAAAACAAGAGTCAGTGGATGTTTTGGAAGGCTTGTTTTACAGTGCACCAAAACTGACTTCCTTGTGGGATAGCTGGACAGCTGAAGTCAATGGAACTTTGCCAGGCAAAGATGTGGTGATGTGTGAGAGAACTGACAGGACTTTCTTAGAAAAGGCCCTTCAGGGCTATAGTTTTTTTAGGGGTACCATGGGAGAGCTATGCTATAGTTGACATGTTTATTTTATGAGAGATGAACAAGTTGAATTCCACCAAGTAATTTTTCATTTCATTTCATTTCGGGCAAATTCATGTCAGGTAAACTGCTAATAACACTAGGTAGGTATGTTTACTCTTCAGTTTAAAATAAATATTCAAAGTCTGCATGTCTTCTTTCTGTAGACTAGCATATCTGGGGTTTGTCTATCCTTTAATATCATTTGACAGGGATTAAGTTATGATTGTGTCTCTCCTTGCATTAATTCATTGTATAGTAAATATGAAGCCATAATTGCTCAAGATTTTCTTTTCCTGAATAATTTTTTTCTGTAACACAATTAAATGATATGAACCTAGTGCATCTTTTGGAGAATAAGAAGCAAAAACAAATCTTATTTGTAAGGTGACACTAGTGGTAATGTATGCACTTTCCTCCATTTTGTCCCATTAACAGTTGTATACGTTTAGAGTGACCTTGACATAATAATTCTGTTGTTCAGAAGCTTCTGATTTTGCTGGGCTTCTTGAAAAGCAGGAAGGAAGTGAAGCACACATCATATATATATACAGACGTCAAGTACAGTTAATGAAGATAAGCAGATGCATTCCTTAATAGTAATTAAACACGACGAGGGAACACATTATCTGCTTCGATTAAGAATTTTTTCTGCAAGGCTCCCTACCTGACAAGGCATGTCTGTTCCTTCACCTAATTTATACTAATATGCTTTTAAAATTATTCCTTAAAATATACACTGCATTAACAACAGCAACAGACTTCTGTGTAGCACAAGATTATAGAGTTGCATTTTAAGACTGTGACTTATTTTGCTGTAGTAGGCACGCAATAGACACTGACAAACTACTATACAATATTTGAAAGGTATTAATTTCAAAGTCATCTCACACCAGAACTCTACAAGATATTTATCATACATATGACTGTCCTTTAACTATGTCCCAGGATGAGAATTTTCTCTTTTTACAGTGCTAAAAGCATTAAATAATCTTTGCACATTGATCTACCACCACCTGCTGATCTTTCCTCCCTGTAGCTGTGTACACTTGCCTTTACAAGGTTTTATGCTGTTGACTGCAGACCACCTTACTGGTCTCTGATTCATCCAGACAGTTTAGAATTCTAATGCCATCTTCCAGTATGCTTCCATATTCTGTTTCATATGCGATTCATTAAGTGTAAACTATCTATAATGAGTCCAAGTCAATTGTAAAAGTACAGAAAAGAACCATATCCACAAATGACCCCTGCAAGGCCTTACTTGAAATGATCTGCCTGCTTGACAGAGATAGCTCCATTTCAGGATGGTTTTAAAACCATGTGAGTTGAGAACAACCTTATAGTGATTAGGTTTTAGAAAAATCTTCTTTGGGGTATTCATGAGGACACCATGCAATCATAGAATCGTCTAGGCTGGAAGGGACCTTTAAGATCATCAAATCCAACCATCAGCCTAACACTGCCAAAACTACTACTAAACTATGTCCCTAAGCACCACCTCTACTGGTCCTTTAAGTATCTGTAGGTGGGGTGATTCCACTGCTTCTCTGGACAGCCTGTTCCAATGATTGATAACCCTTTCTGTGAAGAATTTTTTTCTAACATCTGTCCTAAACCTCCCCTGGCACAGGTCAAAAGTCTTAGAAAAGTTAAAGTCTAACCTCTAAGCTAGTTGGTACCTCATGTACATCAAATAAATTATTGCCCCAGCCACCACCCAACCACCACTGCCCCAACCACCCCAAATATATTATTGCCCCAACCACCAGTCAAGGTGGTTTATTGTGTATTGTGTATTGTGGTGTATTGTATCAAGGTGTTGTGTATTCTTGCACAGACCCTTCTTTCTGTTCCTGTTCATGCTGTTTCTAAGTGCAACTGTGGTGCCTTCTGCCCAAACTACCTTCTCACTCTTGAGTTTGGACAACGTCGATTGTGAGACGCAATAGAGGAGGAATGGAAACAGTCCTGTGACTGCAGTGGCCAACCCAGCAGGACAGCTCTTTGCAAGAGCTGTCCTCTTGGACCTTCCTTTCTCTGAAGCAGAAGACAAGCAGAATTGGTGTCCTTGTCATGGCCACCGCTTCAAGCACAGTCAACAACTGGAGGTTCTGGGCCTGACGAAATAGCTTCCTGTTTGTGTGCAAGGGACAGAATCCACAATGCAGAACAGAGTAGCATCCAAAGGAACTGTGTTCAGGGAAGGGGAGGGACCCTAGAAATCTCTTCTCAGGGCTGCCACATGGACAGCTCGCTCAGTTGCTGAAACTACAACAGAAAGACTCTCTTGATACAAAAAATAACAAACAGGAAGGATAAGTTTCTGATGCAGTCACTTCCTATATAGATTATATCCTGTAGCTCATGATCCCCCGGTTTTAAAAGGCACAGCAGCCCTTGCAGTCATGGCACATGGCCTTTAATGTAGCAGAAAAAACACTCTGAGGTGCCACAGGATTCCTCAGTATCATTCTACTGACACATCTGTTGGATATGCTTTGGACTCTATATGATGATATGGACTTCATAGGATCACACAGTAATATCCCCATCAGACATTGGACTTCAAATGGAGATGGCTTTAATCTACTTTGAAACCACTGAAATTGCGTAAGAACCAAACTGAGGAGTTTATTTCAAAATGCACCCTACTGCTCTGAACCAAACTGCTGTAGACAGAGGCAGAAGCACTTACTTTTGGAAGACTGACCCATAAGACACCTAGAAGTTAGATACAGATTACTTCCTTAGCTTATCTTGATTTAACCCACAAATGTTTTCACTGTTTGTATACCTATCCTCAGCCTTCTCTCTTCTATACTTTTTGTGTAATTCCTTTTTAATTTTCAGATTATTGAAGTGGTTTTACCCTTGCATTTAGTGAGAGAGCTGTGATTTTAATTCTGAGTTTTCATTGCATATTTATTTATTAGGGTTGTTTATTTTGGGAAAGATGCTTTAAAGTTCCAAGTGACTGTAATCTCTAGGATATTCTTCTCTAAGGCAGGACATATAATTACACCCCTAGCCCATGCAGGTCATGGAATCAGAAAATGTCTCTGGAAAATTCCAGGGATGAGATCTAGTAATGTAAATAATTACTAGGATGTTGCAAATATTTATTTGGAGTAAATAAGGAGTGAGTTCAATGACTCACCTACTGACTGAGATGATAAACAATTGCAAACTGCAGAAAGGTCTCCATTAGATTTTTGTTATTTCACAGTTTTCCACAGAAGAGTTATCCATTTTCTTGTCATCTATTTCCCCTTCTCAGTATAAATAATGTTAAAATAGACCCTCTGTTCAATGTTTCTCATTAAATGACACAAGTAGGAACATCACAATCATGAGACAGAAAAACAGCTAAGAAAACCACAAATGGTGTGTCATAGCGTGGCCAATACGTTAAGGGAACCAGACACCTTGTAATGTCTGAGCTATCACTGGTGTGTGGATACATAAAACAGCTTAAAATACCACAAGGCAACTTACAGTAATGATTTTACCTTCATAAAAGGGAGAAGCACTTTATTGCAACCACTTTTTTTTTTTTTTACTACATGAAAACATAGTTGCTTAGAGCCTATATTGGACTGTACATACATCAAACAGCTGCACAATCCTGGTTTGCGTTGTGCCAGCTCCACAAAGGGAAGGAGCATTGTCACTTTACCACAGATGATTGACTGGCCCTTGTGCAGGACATGCTTGATTAGCCTGAGCTCATCTCCAGAACAACAGGGCTGCACTGCTTATCAGATCTAAGGTAGCATCATTCCTATGTCATGCCATACAGATACAGATACCAGCTCTCTCAGAGCACAGTGAAGAATGGACATACCCGTACAGTCATAGATAAAGGGCTGAAGGGCTCAGATACACTTATGCAGTTTGATCCCATCGATGAAAGTCCACAGATTTTGAAAGGGTTATTTCTGCTTCAGCATAAGTAGTCCCCTTGAAAATTAAAGCTTGTCTTTAGAGGAATGTCCAATCTAGATTTTAAAACTGCCATACTTCTTCAGAGAGTAAGTTAAGTCACTAATTTCATGGACTGCTAAGGAAAAAAAAAAAAAAAAATAAAAGTGTTTTAATGTTTTTGAGTTGTTTGAATTTTTACTGCCACCTTTTTGACAGAGGAGCTTGTCAGACCTCTGACTGCTGGACAGAACAGCCCTTTGCTATTTGTCCTGCTTTTGCATACTATGACCAGTTATCCTTGAGTCATCACGTTGATAAGCGAAGTAGATTGAACTCCTGGAGACTATCCAGGTCTTTAATATTCCCATGGCTTTTCTTTGACCCTTCTCCAAATTATTCACATCCATCATGAATTCTGAGCAGTAAAGCTGGACACTCTATTCCAGTAGCAATCGCATGTCTGCCAAATGCAGCAATGCCTTAGCCTTCCAGTCCCATCCAGTGGATACACCTAGGGATAGCATTTGCCCTTCTTTTTCTTTTTTGTCCCTGTGATTTCAATAAATGGTTATAACATGCCCTCGTCAGAATCACTACTTCACAGGAAAGTCCTCTCTCCTGTTTTTAGGGCTTAACGTTTTTGTTCCTGCATGTTAGGCCCTCTATTTGGCTGTGTAGAAATGTCATTTGTTTGTCTGTTCTCGCTTATCCAGTGTCCCTGGACACTCTTTATCACTGATCTGCCTCTTAATTTTTCACTCCTGCTATCTGTGTGTTGTTAGCAAATTATATCAGACAAAATGCCATGTCCCTTTTTCCAGTCGTTGGTAAAAATGTTTGATGACACAGAGCCAAAAATCAACCCTCTGGCATCTCATGGAAAACAAAGTTAACCAAGCAAGACACAGACACACTTTTATTTACAATTACTTATGGAGATAAGCACTTTTTCATCAATGTAATGTGTGCTACATTGACCCATTATTTCCTAGTGTGTTAATGAAGATGTCATGCAGTGCCCACTCAAACCTCTGTCAGAAGTTTCTCAGTTCTCCAACCAATGTTGGATCTTCGTTCAAAACATTCAGTAACTTTGCAAAGACCTATTTTTCTGTATTTCATTGGTTGAAATTAATTATATTAATCTTTTTAATCAGCGCATGCAAACTCACCCATTATTTGGCATAATACTGTGGTCTGATTTCCAGGCCTGCATTATCCAGGCCTGCTTTTTGTCCTAATAATCCTTCATTATTTTAAAGTAATGGCACAGCATTAGCTTCTCTCCAGTCTTCTGGAAATTCCAAGGCTTCTTGAAAATCAGCACCAGAGGTTCTTTATACTAATCTCAACACTAATCTTGACAAGGGTTTGCTTGCAAGGTTGTTGGAACTGCTAACTTAAAATCATGTGACGTCCAGCACCTGCTAGCCATCCTTGGGACCGCTGAAGGATATTAAATCATCATCGCCCAGCAGGAAGACATCATTCATTTTTGTCCACAGTCCATAATACAGAACTGAAACATTTCTGGAATGCTTTTGCCTTTTCCATGTCAGCCAATTCTGTTAGAGTTATCTAGCCTTTATTATTGTTAGTATTGGTTTTGTTTAGATCTACTCAGAAAATATTTTATTTTTAATGTAGATGGTTACAGGCTTCGTCTTCCATTCCTCAACCTTCTTGCATTAATCTTCCTTATAGGCTGGCTTCTATGCTATTCACTGATATTACTCATAGAATATGTCTTATTTATGATTTGTTCTGCCTTGATTTCTCTTATATCCAGACCACTTCTTTTTTTAGGTACAATGCTCTGCCTTCTTTGGAGAACTGTAGCTATTTCAACATCTATCAAAATATTTCTAAGCAGGTCCTAGTTATCATTCATATTTTTTTTCACAGTATTTCTTCTAACTATTATTGGATTTCTTCTAACTATTATCATATTGGATGATAAGATACAGTACTGTGCATACAACTCAGGGGTACAGACTGAACAGCAAAGGCTCTCAGATGAATCAGGCATCCTCTCACTTCAAACATCTGGCAATGGTCCAGCACAGTTTTAATGGGAGCAAAGAAACTCAAAGGGATCTACTTACCATTGTTTTGTACAGAAAGCAGTGAAAACACCGCCAACGTCACACAGTTGTACCACCATCACGTAAGTGGCCAAAGACATATAGGAATGTTGTGCTAAGACTGAGGAATTAAACTCACAAATCTGTGGCATTCAACATCTGCATTTTCATAACATCATGCACAAGACCAACCTCAAACACAAAAACAATTTTTATTTCTATCAAAAGGCAGTTGTGGTCCTGGGTAGCCTTTTTAATAAAACTTACTATCTGTGCATGCTTAAAATATGTTTTCACCTTTGTAAGAAAAAAAAAATGACAACTTTGTTATTTAGATTGATTGCCTGCTTTGAGGCAATGAGAGGAAGCAACAGAAAAGAAAAAAAAAATAATCTCTCATACACTATCAGGTTTGTTTTTATTCTGGCTGTGTTAAAATATTTTTAGTGTGCATGTTTGGACACGTATCTGAAAGCTGTAACTTACCTTGCTGTCTGATCCCAGGAAAGGGCTTGGTACCATTCTGTTCTTTTTCTTGGCTCCACATACCTTATCTGTCGGCACGTAAATTTCCTGTAGCACCTCTGCAAACATAATTTCAAGGGTTACAAATCCCAGTTGTCTTTTTCTCAAAATCACGGAACTTTCATGGTCCTTTCATGGAAGCGACCTCTGAGATCACTGAGTCCAACCATTCTGATGTGTGTGACACTAGTGCTCTCCCAGACAGCCTTTCAGGCCAGCTTGTTTCCTTAGGGCTGGCTTCGTGGCAGACTGGCATGGGGACAGAAGCCAAATGCACCACGTGGAATTCACCTCCACTAACTTTAGATGCCTGCAGTACAGATACCTACATTTTGGATAGTCATACTAGGTCTGCGTTTTAGTTGGTGGAGAAAAAGAGGCGCCCTCAGATTGAGGTCCATTTTACTGATTTTGGGGATCTGTATTAGAACACCAGAGGGGGGGCCTACCTCCAGCAGTAAAGTTTATATTTTAGCAGTGAAGGCAGTCGAAAGGGAATAGCTCAGATGCAGATGCTCATATTTAGTTTGAGGAATACTACTGATGCAGTCTTACAGCTGCTCTATAGGTAGATGAATGATTTGCTTAATGGCAACAGAGCTCTCATTCCCTCAGTCTGTCAACATCTTACCTAACCCTGCACCTGAACGTTTGTGTGAAGCTTAAACTTTACATTGAAGAGGAACCCAAAATACAATAGCTTTATTTATACAGGCAAAATATGTTGGGGTTGGGTTTTTTTTTTTAAAACATGGGTACAAGTTTAAAATCATACAAAAAAAAAGATGAAACTAAAATCAGACTCTGTACTACAATTTTAAAATGTTGACATATTTTCTGAAACAAAGTCTGCATTTTCCTTCTTACTCCTCCAGCCATAGTGAGGTATGCCTCAAATCTGCAGCTTCAGCACTTAAAATTAAAGCTAAAACCACAGATTTTGTTAAATCTGGCATGTTTTATTTTGAAATAAAGGATATCCATATGCAGAAACTCTGAGATTCTTATAAAAGAATACATATAGTGATAACGGTTACTAACTACTAGGATGATTTGGCAATTAGGTGATAAGAAAAATGTAGAATAAAATGAAACATAAGCACTTATGTATATCCAAATAATAAATTTAGCAAACTAAAGCCCCTTGGTTTTTGTTTTTTTTCTGATACATGAAATCTGTTAATAAAATAGTTTCATGTATTTTAAAAAAAAAGCAGTGATAAGTTTTCAAAAAGTTATGTGAGATATATATATATATATATGTTGTCTTTTTATATGCCTCGTCTATGTGTCAGTAGCTCCAGAGATCCTTTTCTCTTTATTCAGGACTCGTGGACACCCACAGCCCTCTCTTTGTCCACAGAGCTAGTCATTTTATCATAAAAGGCAATCAGACTTGGTCAGGCATTATTTATCCTTGCTAAATCACATTCTTGTCCCCCATGTGTCTAGAAATGGTCTCCAGGAGGATTTTCTCCATAACTTTCCCATAGGCTGAGGTGAGACTGACTGGCCTGTAATATCCCAGATCCCTTTTCTTGTGCTTTCTGAAGATGCACACAGCATTTGTCTTTTTCACATCTTCAGGAACCTCACACAGTCTCTGCCACCTTTCAAAGACGGTGTTGAAGAGCATCACAGTGACTAAAACCAGCTCCCTCAGCAATCTTCTGTACATTTTGTTCATTGCCATGATCTTGTTTATGTCCAATTTGCTTATGTCCAGGACCGTCTGTTATGGGTAGCATTTCTCTCCCCCAGACTCTGTCACAGAGATGTGGGAAGCCTGAAAGCAGACCTTGACAGTAAGAACCAAGGTAGAACAGACACTCAGTCAAACTGTCTTTTCTATATCCATCATCCTCAAGTCATCCATCCCATTCAGCAGCAGATCTGCATTTTTGTTGGTCTTCCTTTTTCTCCCAATGGGCTTATAGAAATTCTTCTTGTTGCTTTTCTATCACTCGTCAGTTTAAACTCCAGCCAGGCTTTGGTTTTCCTACCTTCATCCTTTCAAGCTCAAGCAATGCTTTCCATACTCCCTCCTTGGTCCATCTCCACTTCCACTTTCTGTATATTTCCATTCTGTGTGTGAGCTTGGTCAGGAGTTCCCTGCTCAGCCAAGCTGGCCGCCTGCCACACCTGCTGTTTCCTCTGCGTCCGGATGGCCCTCTTGTGCTTTGAGGAGTCGTCCCTGGAGATCACTGCCCTGCCCCGCGCCTTTGAGTGGGGGCTTGCTACAGAAGGCGCTGTGATGATTTTAGCGTTTCTACAGTTCTGCTACGAGAACAGTTTATATCAGCACTTCCTAGTCCACTTCTGACAAAGTAAACCGGTAAACTGCTTAAACTAAAGAAATCAGTGCAAGTAATTCTTCCTGAAATGAGTGAGGGAGTATTCACAAATCTTTACTGGCTGGATATAGGGCAGTAAATGGTATAAAGGTGGTACCAAACCGCTGGAGGGAAACAGACCACTGAATCTCTGCGAATGTATGTCTTCAGACCAAAATCAAATTGGCAATAATTTGAGCAAAATTAGGAAAGGTTAATCTGAAACGAAACAAAGTGAATATTTTTCAAGCTGTGTCTCAGAACCACCACCTGCAACACACAAATTTATATATTTATGTATATGTGCAATAGTTGGACAAATAATTTTAATCTATTTTGATATTTTAAATACCTTGTATACCTCTAGATACTTGGGCTATTCTGATACTTTGTCTCAATGTCTCTTCTTGATGTTTCATTTTCTACTAAATACGTCAATACTAATTCACCTGGGAGAATGATATGTTATGAGAATAATTCCAAACATAGTTTTTAGAACAGATGAGTGACAGCAACTGAGACCATCTCGGTTAAGGATATATTGAAGTTACAGATTCCTGACCTGGATTATAGGATAAGCTCTCAACTTGCAGAAAAAAAAAAAAAAAAAAAAAAAAGTTGAATCACTTTTTCCTTTCTTTTTGTGTGGATAAAGCCCCAAAAACATCTGCAAATTAAAAATTACTCTTGTAGTTACCAACTGGTCTTGAACTAGTTGTGTCCCCTCCTTGTATATCCATACTCCTGGAGCTAAGAGCACAACTACTCCAGCAGTAGTTGTGGCAGCTTCTGGTTGTCATCACCCTGTCAGCAGGTTTGGAAGGTTTGAAGAAAAGTAGGGCTGGAATAAACTCTCAACACAATGACAGGGGGTCCTTGTCACTCTGCAAAATCACAGTTCCTGGCCTTTAAAATGTCATCATTCTGTTGTTACAAATGTGTCACTAAGTGGTGTGTCCTACTGACTGTCACGAAAAATCTTCTGGTTGAGGTCCACTTGGGAGATGGGAATGGCTTCTTCCATACCAGGCATGATGTAGAGTTTACCAAACCCTTGTTGGTGTACCTTCTCCATGAGTGGTCTAGGCCTCAGTTTATTAGTACTGTTGGGGGAGACTTATTAATTGACCCCTCTGGGTTTGGTTCTGTGGTACACCAGAGACCACCTCAGCACATGGGGTCTGCAAGATTCCTCTGCCAAAACCTCATGAGATGGCCAGGGTCCTGATCTATCTGTTACCAACTAAACAGCGACCAACCAAATACTGTATTTGCAAATATAAGTTAATTTTCCAATTAATTTCAATTACATTTCTGACCAAAAAAAAAAGCCCCAGACTGATAGGGGACAATATAATTCAGTTACAGCCTTCTATTAACTGTAACAGCTTTTATAAATTTGAGCCACAAATAAATTTTAAATACTTGCTTTGGAAAACAGTTAAATGCAGAAGTTTTCCTCTTTATTTTCAACGTGTACACATTTTTTCAGTTATTCCCTGGCTAAAAATTCTAATGTTCTCTCCACGGTTTGTTTTTTCATAATGATTTCACCATTGTTAAGGCTCCTCCCCTTTACTGGAAATAACATTTCATTTTTCCCTCTCTTCAAACATCCTACTCTGCAGATGAGCAGGATACAGAAAAAGGCACACCTACTTACTGAATCTAAACATGCCCGAGTTATCATGACATCTTCAAAGTGCTCCTCTTCCTTCCACTCTGCCCCCCACCCTTGTTGCCACATACATATTACAATTGCTTTTGATGTCGATGTGTCTGGGTTCCTGGTTCTAGTGTCAACCATCATCTAGGATACTTAAAAGAAAAATTGAAAGAGGAAGAACAAGTCGGACTAGGCCTGTGTTTTGTTGTAGGAAGCCTTAAGAACATGAATCATTTTAGGCATGGGAAGAATTGGATTAAAATCAGGACTTTTTAAACCATTTGTCTTAGGAAGCTGTGAAAACACTTTACAAGACCAAGGACAAAGAGCCAAATCTAGGTCCATGGTATGTATGCACGCAAATATTATGTTTGTATACATAACATGGTACTTTGAGCTATGCTAGAAATCAGGAACAAAAGAGATACATTAATGGCTACCCTAATCAGATATCAGAAGTGCTAAAGCCCAAGTGGTGGTTTTCAACTGCCTAAACACAGGTGCCTAGAGTAATTTGAAGTGTCCTACACTCTGCCTGTTCTGTCTCTTTTAGTGTCCCATAGTTGATGTGCTTGGTGTGGTGGGCGGTGGGAAACATCCTTGAGGTCTCTGGGTCATCTCCCCTGGATCTCCCCAATACCAATTATTGATCAACCTAACCAGTCTACAATTGTAGTGACATTTTGGATACAGTCCCACATCTGTACCAGTGAATCTCCAGCACAGCTGAGCAGCCCAGCATATGTCTCATATTCATACATAAATGAGATTTTAAATTATGCGTGTTTTCCAAGAAGCCCAGTTTGGCAGGTAGATTCTCTGCACACATAACACACATCTAAGACATAAACTCCATCAAGAATACAGCAGCCTCAATCATCTTCCTTCTAAAATTCAAAACAAGGCTAATTGCTATGCAAAAATAGGATGTTTGTTTACTATTCAAAAAAAAAAGGTCATTTACTGTCTTAGTCCCTTCCAGCCCTTTATAGAGTAGCTCAACAGAATTACACCTTCCAAAAAGCAGGGAGAAAGTGGAGGGGGCAAAGGAGGAGCTGTTTTTAAATGCTTGTTTGCCTTTTCTCACCTCTAAAAAGTATACCAGACATAAGGCTGCAGGCTGCCAGTGTCAAGAAGCAAAGATTATCCATCCCTGCTGTTCATCTGTGCCACTATACAAAAATTTAAAATGCAGCCAGGATTTCTTAGTCTGAAGAACAAGCAGAAATTTGATTACTCTTTGCCAGCAATTAGGGCACTCACTCACAAGTGTGGGAAGCTGGATTCTCGTTCCTGCTCCAGTCTGCATTTCACATGAAGCAGTGACCAGAGAGCACAAGTACTGAGTGTATTCATGATTTCATTTTCTTGCTAAATGATGCAAAGCCCTGAAAGTAAAGAAAAAAAAACTAATGAAATCTTTTTTCACCAGAAAGAAAATGCCTCAGCAACACATTACAAAAATCATCACGCAAAAGCTGGGTTTGTTTTCTGTGACTAAATAGTATCCATTCAAGTCTTTATTTAGAACTAAGAGGGTAAGGTCATTGCAAGTCAGTCAGTGTTTAACTCAGAAATCAAATTATTTTGGATTGGTATTTGTATTTCTTGTTGTGCATGAATAAGAACGGAAATTCACTAAAGTGCAATTTGTGAGACAGGCTAGGAATTAGTTCTAACTTCAGATTTTTAATCTGGCAAAGATTCATCAGTGTTAACATTGGCATGGATATCCACAAATATGAGATTGCTGATGAACAAAGTCTTTTATTTTTCTTGAGATGAACTGTAAATAAGACTGGGTCTACCTGAATGTCATGTGGAAGATTGCCTTGCAACTGGGATTTCTGTCTTTGTACTCATGTTTATTTATTCTTCTGCACTTGAAGATTTTCTAAAATTTGTCTGGGGGTGTTAATATCTTGGGCATCTACAAAAACATTTAACAGAGAGTGGGGCCAAACACTAGACCTCTTAATGATAGCCTTTTATTACTACCTATTCATTAGGTTTCCTGGACATGTTTTGGACTGCCCATACTACCTCAAAGACAAATCTGTAGAGAGAGGCTAACTCTAAGCAGTTTGGATGCTGGACGATTTCTGCTACTAGTCTGCAGAACTAGGAAGCAGCCCATGGTCCAGTTTAACTGAGGTATAACTTTAATTGATCCCAGACATCAGCATCCCATGTGTGTATGCAGGAACTGATAGCACACTACAAATCTATCCCAGAAAAGTCAGTGAGCTACTGTTCACAGGCAACATAACACAGGAAGATAACGTGGAGTATCTTAGTCTGAGAGAACAGAGACAAAATGAATGATCCTCCACTTCCCCACAGACCATAACATAGCCAGAGAAGAACGTGCCTTCAGTTTTCCATGTTCGAGCTGGAGCACTGTACAGAAAGGACCGTGTGCAGTCAGAACCAGTACAGGAAAGAAAACACCTTGTTCAGCAAATGAGGGACACAAGGGCTCCCCAGGGGAGTGCATCAAGCACTGGTGTAATCCCATAGTTTATTAATAAAAAGTGGTTGAGCAGTCCCAGCAGAAAAGAGCTGAAGCCAGGCTGCCCTCCTTCCACAACTTTCTCACAAGGATTCAGAATCAGGAACCTAGTTGACACCCTGTAACTCCACAGACTTTGTCTTTCATCACAGAATGGTTGAGGTTGGATGTGACTCTGGAGGTCATCTGGTCTACCACCCCTGTTCAAGCAAGGCCACCTACAATCAGTTGCCCAGGACCGTGTCCAGATGGCTTTTAAGTGTTTCAAGTGGGAGAGACTTGACAATCACTATAGGAAACCTGTTTCATTACTCAGTGTCACCCTCAGTAGTATCAAAGTGTTTCCTGATATATCTGTTTGTGCCATTGCCTCTTACCTTCATCCCGGCACAGTGACTCAACTTTGATAGCAAATGAAGACTGTCCCTGCACCTTTACTTTGACAGTGATTGTATCAAAAGCAACTATGGATTCAAATCTCTTTATGAAAAGGACTTGAAAACCAAAGCTCCAACTTCTTATTTCATGAGAGCCACACAATGAACCGAAATCTATGTCATTCGTATGCTCACTGGAGCATAGGAACCTATCAACTCCAACTGGGTTTCTCCTCATTTCATGTAGGTGCCTAAGGACTCTTCAGATATATAGGTGCTTGCAGTCCACAGGAGTCACTTAGGTACTGTCAGAATTGGTTAGGCTGAACACAGCCCTTCAGTTTTCATTGGCCTGTAAACCAATCAAAGAATGCATCAATGGAAGACAGACATTCCTTGACAGGATCAGATGACAAAAAGTACCTTATAAAATAAATTGTTAATGGTAACTAATAAACACTTCATGTCTCAAACACTATCTTACTTTATTGGACTGTAACAAAGATTAGAAGACATGAAGACAACTAGCGATTACATTCATAATTTTGTTTATTGCTCACTGAGTTACTTTAGTCATCCTGAATGAGACTGAATGACCAGTTTGGCAAGTCTCTCTGAAGAACAGGCACTTAACGTTTAACAGAAGCATTATTAGTTTGCCCTTTAATACCCTCTGTACTTCAAACCTGACAGCAGTTCAGCAATCAGCCTCCTCTGCACTCAATCTAAATCCCATTAAAGTCAATGCAAGTCTCTCCCATTTTAATGGTATTCAAATCAAGCCTTTAATCCTCAATGTCTCTGTCACTGAGAGAAAATTATGAATGTGAGTTGGTGATGTAGATACCACTGCAACAGAAAGTGAATGGTAGCAATCAGTGCAAGTTACTAGGAAAAAATGCGTCTTTGTCTATCTTACTTATTGATGAGAGCATAAGATCTCATACCTTAAAAAAAAGCTAAAACAAAGTAAATATGTAAGATGTAAAATCTTGAAACCCTCCACTGACAAATCTGCATCTCTGAAGGAATTCATCTACCTTAATGAACTTGCCTAAAAATTGGAAGCTAATCCTTCAAGTTCCCTTTACAGTAAAAGAGTCACCTCCAAAAGGCAATTCATTTGATTTATCTTAGATGTATATTTTCATCTCAAGTGAACAGCCTTCTTCTGATGCTTATCTCTCTCTATTGACCATTCTGGGAAATTTGAATGGCTAACTCAGACTTACAGGTCTAATTTTTAGCCATCTGTAATTAAGGCAGATAAATCTCATTCCTTACTAGACTTTTTGAAAACTGTAAGGGGAACCCTTTAAGCCTGAAAAGTAGGTAGTTCAGTTCCATTACTAAAGATAGATGCAATAAGCATAACACGCTGGTTTAACTTCCATGAGAAGATAGTAACTTTTTTTTGTTGAACTAGAATATATGTTTCAGGTGAAAACAACTACTCTTGTGTACATATTTTGAATTATGGAGATATCATCACATCCTTCATAAGGTTATTTCTGTGATCAATCATACTTACTATTACACGTATTATCCTAGCTCTGGTAGAACTTCATCATTTCTTCAGTGTCTGATGCAAATTTTCTCTAATTTTGTAGTTCACAATCCATATGTTCAAGGATTGCATTAACCTTTTTAATCACTGCAGTATTTGAAGAGCTCATAGATAATTTGGTGTTCACTGGAACTCCTCAGTGCTTTTGGGAATGTTGCTTTTCAAGTCACATATCCTTGACTGGTAATACAGTCTGTATTCAATTTTCCTACAGTGAATACTTCACAATTAGCTGTATTATAAACCCGTTTCTCTCTACTAAAGAGATTCTGTGAGTTTCCTCTGCTGGTGGAGCTATTTTAGCAAAACAAGATTCTAAAGGAGTTTTTCCACCAGTGGATCTACCATGCCTACTTTAATGACTCTAGCTAAGCCAAATTTAGAACTGCATTTTGTGTAGACAGATATGTGAGTTTAGGGTGTGTGATTTTTTTTTTCCACAGCTCAGCTGAGAGATCATATTGACAGAAAAATTTTCCATTATAGACCAGACCCATAGTTAAAATTTTGCCCACAGAGCCTTATTGATATAGTTACCCCAGAGCAAAAAAAAAACAACCAACCAACCAAAAAGAAATCTTAATGCACACATAGCTTTCAGCAAAAAGTATTTTGGGGATAGAATTTGGCAAGCTCCACTAACACACTATTATTCCCCTTTTACATGTTTACACACTTCTGTACTGTCTCATTTCTAAGTTGTCTGTTGTTAGAGATGTGCCACCCTCCAAAGTAAGTCCCTTGTTTCTATCATAGTGCTGAAAAAAAGGTCTATGCCAGCTGCTTGAGTCTAGCTTGTAATATGAGCTGCACGAATGGTTTCTCCTCCTCACTATTTAGCCATTAATTCTCCGTGTTATTGGCAAAATATGACTACTAAAAAAATTACCATTATTAGAGTTCAGCTGAGAACTATGTAATGAGGTTGCTCTGCTATATTTCATGTAATTATTGAACCACAGATGCTTTTTGTTCTTGTTCTGACTTTCATTTTGAGAATCCCCACCAAAATATTAAAGTTACAATTGTATAGAAGGGGGTCAGTTTTTTTGCGGATTTTTCTTAAAGTGTAAAAAATATGTGCATAGAACTAAATTCGCACTTGTAATGTATGCACTCGAATACTTGTCAAAGCACTGGAAATGACATAAACCTTTGAATCGCATAGAAAATATGATCTTGAGCAAGAATATTCTTCAAGCCACTAAGTTTTACATATAGTACATACATTAATGGGTATGGTTTGAGCTAAGGAAAGAGTTAGGCTGACGCAGAAACCTAAGGATGTTGAAAATGTCAACAACTTTACTGCTATGAAAAAAACTTATAAAACTGAGAGAAAAAAAAAAAAAAAGTTATATGTGGTTGAAAGGCTCTAGGACCTTTTCACTGAAATCATGATCAATCAAGCTACCCTTGGGGAAAAACAAATAAAATAACGAAAGAAACAAGTAGGAAGAGTGAAATAAGGGTGATACAGAATCAGGAGTCAATTTTTAGTTTGTGTGTGGGACCACTCGAGTTCTTACAGCTCACAGCTACCCAGCTGGCAGATGTAACCACAGCACCAGCACTAGGTTGCTTGTGTCTTGTCATTACAATGCTTCCTTTTGTCTGATGGCTCCAAATGTTTGACAGTCATTAGAAAGTCATCCAAGGAAATACTTCCTTTCCATGTACCAGATCCTTGTCGTGGATTTTTAACACTGAGCTTTCTCAGTAGCTTTCTCTTCAGCTATCATTAGCAAAAGAATAGTTTCTTACAGCCTGCCTCTGCCCTTAAGGGTCTTTTATAAAGAGGACAGAAGCTCTTTGTTGTCACTCCTTCACACGTTATTAACAGAGGTTTAACAGAAAGAAGAGGGGCTTGTTACATGCCCGGTGCAATTTGTCTTTTTTCCAGTTCATTCACATCTCCATCATGTCCAACCAGAAGACGGATTAACCCAGATCCAGAGTGACTGTTTTCCATGCTAAATAGAAAATGAATTTGAAAAAGGCAGACAGAATAATCTCTCCCTGCAAAGAACCGAATCAGCCAACGGGACGGTGAATATTCCTGCATACCAAACAACACTTTTGTAAAACAAAACGCTGTTTAACAAACGAAAGTAAACCTCAGTAGTATGCAGATATATTATCTTGATAATTTGACACGATCGCCGTTTTGCCTAGTTTTTGATGGGTTTACTTTTTGTTTCCGCTGCCTAATTCTTTCCATGCTACCTCTGCACATCCGCTGCTGAGCCCCCCAAATTGTCCCGCACAAAGCAGTAACCTACAGCGATTGCTTCCTAATCCTATCACATTCAGGTCTGTAATTTGATGTCCCTGATGAGATTGTCATCTGCTGGTGTAAAATAGGACTGCTCCAAAATAGGACACCAAAGCCGGGCTGACTCAACACTAGCTGAGCCCCAGCTTCCTCCCTTCTGCTTTTGGCAGGGTCCACGCACCCAAAATGACTTGCCGCTTTTTAACAATTCTAGCAATCCGTTTGATGAAATTTGGGACCACGCCCAGTCTGACCACTGACCACTGGCGACTGTCCAGTGCCGTTGCTCAGGGCAGGAAGTTGTAGATCTTTCCATTACGGCCCAATGAGTCACTCAGCTTTTTCTGTAAATTTCTGTTGGTTCAGAATGTCATGAAGGGATGATGAAAACCAAAGAGATACGTATGTAAAATGAGAGTTCAGAACATGGGAACTGGTGCCATACATGGTGTCAATGTGCTAAAAAACTTCTGTGAGTTCTTGAAAGTCAAGAGTTCTCAGCTTAAGAAGTTTTCAGAGTATCTGAATGCTGAAACTTAAAGTTAACATTGCTCAAGTACAGCTTATCCAGGAACAGTATCTAACATATCCTGGAACAGTATCTAACATATCCTTTTTATAGAGTTCTACTTACATGTTTGTTTTATTTGGTAACAAAATTAATTCCTGAAAAGTCCCATGCAGCTCTATCACCTGTTCCCACGCCTGCTTGTAGTTTTCTACCATATGATGTGCTCAGGAAACATCACAGGGATGTGCCAGGTCTGTACAATGACTCAAGTTTAAAAAAAACCAACTCAAAAACAAAAGAAAATAAAACAACAAAAAAACCCCAAACAAAACAGCAACCAAAAAAAACCCTGCCCTACCCCTGCGAAATGTAGCTATTGTGATTTTGGAAAAAGTTGAAGTACAGTTGCAAGCATTTGTGAGTGGACAGAAACCTTTAAAGACAATTTCAACAGTGAAAAAAGAAATCTGTAATGTGTAACTGCAATTAAAAAAAAAAAAAAAAAAAACCAAACAACAAAACACCAAAAAACCAACCAACAAACAAACAAAAAAAAACCCATATGGATATGCAGGAAGCATTTAAATCCCCTATATCAAGACCAGTGCAGTGCAAATCTTCTGGTTTAGTTCACAGGGAACGAGTAGGTGGGGAACTCTCTCTCCCTGCAAGTACATTTCTTCCAGATACCTGACTGGTTTGAGAGAACTTCTCAATTCAAGGAGTGTAACAGTCTCAGAGTTGGCACAAGTTGTGTTAATTAGAATAGAATAGAATAGAATAGAATAGAATAGAATAGAATAGAATAGAATAGAATAGAATAGAATAGAATAGAATAGAATAGAATAGTTTGGGTTGGAAGGGACCTTTAAAGGTCAGCTAGACCAACCTCCCCTGCAATGAGCAGGGACATCTTCAACCAGATCAAGTTGCTCAGAGCCCCACTTCAACTTGACCTTGAATGTTTCTAGGGATGGAGCATCTACCACATATCTAGGCAACCTGTTCCAGTGTTTCACCACCCTCAGCATCAGAATTTTCTTCCTTATATGTAGTCTAAATACTCTCTCTTTTAGTTTAAAGGCATTACCCTTTGTATCATGCGTGTGCGGTTCAAAATACTTGTAAGTAGACTGGCAAAGAGAGCCAACAGTGCAGTGGTAAAGCCTGCAGATGATATCACAGAAGTTTCATATATGGAAGGGACCTCTGAAATTATCAAGTCCAACCATACAAATGAAGTATAAGTGACTTCATGACATATGAATTCATTCAAGGTAGTGTAAGCGAAAGCAAAGTGTGAAGAATCACAGAAGCACCTTAAGCAACTGAGCAGTAAAACAGCAAGTGGAATTCAGTGTACAAAAATGAGAAGTCATGGGGGCATCCATTTGGAAAAGCAGACCTAGTATCATGTGTAAAATAGTGTTTGCATTTAAAATGTGCTGATATATCAGCACATTTTGGCAGGGTCCACGAACCAAGGAAAGATCTTGGGGTTAGGCTAGACAGTGTTGTCAATGCACCAACTCAGCGCTCAAAAGCCAGGCAGAATATTAGGAAATGTTAGGAAAAGAAAACCAAACAGAACAGAAAGTATTGTTATGTCACTGTTTAAATGCAGGCATCACCTACACCTTGATTAAATAACTGTGTATAATTTTGATGTCTTCAGTGTTGAAAGGATATTAGGAATGAGCAATAACTCACCCTATTTTTTCTCTTCTCTTCTCTTCATGTCCACATACAGACACCGCCAGGACAGGGTACTCTGCTAGAGAGACTCTTTGTCTGAACCATGCCTATGTCCTTACATGTATGCAGAAATTATTTTATGACTTAGAGCTACTGCTCACAGTTCTCAGAATTGGGTGTTGGCAGACAGTTTCCACTCAAAAATGAAACTTGGCAATGGTTTACCTGCTGTATACTCAACGCCATACTTCCATGTGAGGATACATAGGATGAAGACTCCATTACGAAAAGAGCATTTGAAATACTATACACAGGAGAACACCTCAAATATCAACAGCAATCTGTTTGAATAACTTGCCATCCCATCTACACAGATAGAAGGTTGAATGCTTATGAACATGGATATAATGCTGTATAATGCAATAACTGCTCAATGCTGTGAAAATATGGGGGTTAAAATATGGCTCAAATATAGCTTCAGTGCCTATGACCAAGCCATGCCAGGTACAGACACAGACTACAATTGTCTAAAGCAGCGCTGTAACTGACTTATAAAATAGCTTAAGGCTACTACACAGACAGGGCTTTTGGCAGCATTCTCCCATGCGCGGCTCAAGCCCACCCCAGCTTTCCCACAGCTACACACAATGCCAGCAGTGCACCACCAGTGCTGGAAAGCTCACAACATTTATTTGAATGCTCGACTTTTAACGGGTGCAAATCCCATGAGAAGCCAATTATTTCCTCTTTGTATCAGCAATATTTACTACGTGGGAAAGTACAAGCAATTCAAATGATGTATTTCTGCTGCTGCAAATAAAATCTCATTTTCAGCTTTCTGAAATCACCACAGACTCTGGTAACATCAACACTACCCTATTGTTGGTAACAGTTGCAAGTAACACACACCCTATTCACTTGACTGCTCCAAGAGACACTAAGGGGCATATTCTCCTCCTCGTTCTGCTTCCCCTCCACTCAGCTGCTAAAATAACAAAAGGAGGCCAGCTGAACGCTATTGGCATTTCTATGGAGTATAAAACTAATGCCTTCACATGGTATTAGGAATGAGCACTTTTTCCTCTAATACTTTACTTTGATTAGGCCTCAAAAGCAGTTTGAGTAGCTGCTCATCCCACATACTGATATTTTGGGTGTCAGCTGGGAAAAAAGGGTTCAAAGATAATCAGGACCCCGATCAAAGCAGTGATGAGTTCTGGTGGAAGAAGGTCTAACTGATGTTCAGCGACAGGGAGAACAGTTTTCTAAAATGGGATCTGTGAAATATATTTATTTCAGAAACAAGGGGCCTACGCAGTACAGTCACTGTGGCATTAACCACGTAATACCCTTAGGTATATGTTTAAAAATGGCCTACTGTTAAAAACAGTAAAAGCAACATTCATGGTGTAATAGATGTCAAAAATAAAATATCCAGAGTAACAGCAGAAGAGATAAGGACAGTTATCTCTGTAGCATCATTCACTCTACAGGGATCTTAGACAATCTGAGACCAGCCTAAATCCAGTTGAATACATCTCAAACACCAGTGTGAACATTCTAATTTGACACTGAGAGGGCCTTGCTACACCTGACCATAATCCCAAATTATACCTGTTCTCAAAATGCGTTAACCAAAATCACACAAATGCATTGTTATTGCAGAGAAGGTTGTACGCAAAAAAAGTTCAGGCATGCTCTGCTAGTGCTTTTCTCTCTTCCAGGATGATAGAATTTAGAGAAAACCTCCCTTAAATTATGTGATTTGACTAAGTGCCTGAATCTATGTGAAATAAATACAGAGCATATGGCTTGGACAAAAGGCTGTTCACAGTGAAAAATATCTAGCTGAGAACCCATTTACATATATGAGTGAAGGCAACTGTATAATTGTAAAGTACTATTCATACATCATATGCATGTAGGAAGCAGAACCATTCTTTCTATGGAAGAACAATCTAATTAAAAATGCTGCTGCATTTCTTCTAAAAGCAGAAGCAGATCATCATACCAGGCAGTGTTGACGTCTGGACTCAGAAGAGAGAGCAGGAAAAAATAGGAAAAACAAAAGCAATGACCTCCCTCTTATAATTTAGGATATGCTTGCTTGGAAGAGTTGCATGAGAATGTACAGCTCAATGTTTTTTTGTTTCTTATCAGGCTGGACCAAGCTCAAACTGATGACCTCAAGGTTAAAAGCCCTACATGTCTTTTCCATGTTCCTAAACAATCCAACCCTCCCTACTAATAAAATATCTTATTCAGAAGTCCACACTACTGAATTACATATAGCTTTTAAAAACAATTCAGTCTAGACAAGCAGCTGACAGTATGACCATCAAGTCTGTATTTCCTCAAACAGAAGCCATGATGAAAAGGAGTCTGATGTTCAGCTGCTCTAAAGTCTGAGGTAGTGAAGCAATACCTGTCAAGAGCAGGTAAGTGTCTGGTATATGGTGCTTAATGGTTTGCATGTTTTAAAGATAGATCATTTATTAGGTATATAGATGGGAGATGTTCCAGAGTACCTGTTATTGAATGAGCCACAAACCTCTTAAATTACCATGCCATTTAACTATTTAGCATTTGAGTTTATTTAACTTTTTAGTATTACGGCATTGTGCCATGACAAGGAAACCAAGTGCTGGCAACAGCACTTGTTTCAAGAAAGGTTTACACTCAGCTGACTTCTTGTCACAAAACTGGCATTCCTGTCTCTGAAATATGAGAACTCTCTGACAGTTCAGAAATTTCACAGAAAAGATGTTTCTCTCTTCATCTCCATTTAGGAGCCACCTGATGCTGTTCTTTTATTTCTGAACCGCATACACAAGTGTTTCTTTTTTTTTTCCCTTTTCTTTTTCCTAGAGGTCAGCAACAATGAGAGAAAGAAGGATGAAACAGATAAGACAACAATAACAAAAACCAAAACCCATATGGCATACAGCTTCTACATATATTTCCATCCATGTTCCTTTACACTTGTTTCAAATTTCTAGCCAAAAAAAAAGGGAAAAAAAAA
>VZRU01017220.1:32053-86900 GCA_013398155.1 Pedionomus torquatus | reverse complement strand
AAAAAAAAAAAAAAAAGGTGTCAGTTGGCGGTATTTCATTAAAATCCTAAGCGTGATCCAGATAGACACTCTGTTCTCAGCAGATGTAGCACGAAGAAGAGAGTGTAAAGAGGTAAGTTACTATTGTCCACTGTAACCTACCGATCCAACACAGTCTGGATGAGTCCAAAAGACTCAGTTTAATTGTAGCATGAAACAGGTTGCCCAGAGAAGTTGTGGATGCCCCATCCTTGGAAGTATTTAAGGCCAGGCTTGATGGGGCTTTGAGTAACCTGCTTTACTGGGAGGTGTCCCTGCCCATGGCAGGGGGGTTGGAACTCAATGATCTTTAAGGTCCCTTCCAACTCTAACCATTCTATGATTCTATGAAAGAATAACTACACCTCATAACAATGTAGGCATTTCAGAGAGAGGCACTTTAAAAAGGTTAAAAGATAAATTGTCTTTTTATGACTCTTTTCCAGGTAGACACACAAAGGAGTCAGACCATTTTGTTATGTCGATTACCTTGACAACTCTACTGGGTAAGTTACAAAACAAGTCTCCTTTGCATTACTTCCTACATAGCTTGATTCATCCTATAGTAGAGTCACTCATTAAAGCAAATAGTGCATCTGAACATTTCAGTATTTCCAGTTTAGTGAAATTTTCGTTTTACTAATTCAGTTCTCTGTGCTTGGTTGTAAACATTGCATCTATTAATATTTAACATAATTTAGATCAAAATGTTTAATTACTTAAAATGTTACTTTATTACAAAGAAAGGCAGTTCAAAATGTAAGAAAATGAGTGTGTAATTACTAAGATGTTACAATGACTAATGAGTTGAGGGAATGACATCAATATTACAGGGACACATTCCAAAAGACACAAGTTGAAAGAGCTTTGTGTCATTAACTTTATTGGGAGCCCTTCCAAAAGACTCAAGTTGAAAGAACTCATGTCATTAATATTGTTGGAAGTCATTCCAAAAAACTAGTAGTTGAAAGAGCTTCTTGTAGGATGATTTATTTGTTGGTTTAAGCAGATAAGTTAACCCTTTTGGTATTAGATACTGGATTTTGACAGCAATTCAGTGTACTAATGGTTCCTATAGAGGGAGCTGAGGTATCCTGGACTAATATTCTGTACATATTGGAGCTAACCACTTGAAACCAGGCAAGTGATTTTCTGTTTTCTCCAAGCACCTTTAAATAAGGTTTGTGTTCCTTTTTCGTAGCATAAACACAAACATTTATTTTGCTGGTCCTTCACAGTTCAGTCCTTCTCTATTCCCCCTGCCTTGTATTTATCACTGGTATGTGTTGTTACTATTACTTTTTCATATGAAGTGCTCTTTTTCTGCCAGCACAGATCACGTCCCTGCAGATGAGTTTTCAATTTTTTTTATTTATTGGCCAGTGCTCCTGAACCGATAGTAGCTTGAAATGCTTGTTTGTCTTCTTCCAAAAAAATCTCCTCCCCGTGTACTTCTCTGTGAATCCAACACTAGGAAATTTTCTTCAGTCACTTACACGATGAGGGAGGGAGACAGCTCGCACGTTTGTTATGCTGGTTAATACTGAGTCACATTTCTGTTTTCTCCACATCTTTTTGTACCTTTCTGTCAGCTCTTGGATACTTTTGGGATACAGCCTGTATTTGCTGTGCTTGTTAGAAGTGCATTGAATACAGAGGAGTTCTGGCCCTTGTAGAACTCCAAACACTGTTGTACCTATACTGTTGCATTGAAACATTACTGTTGCACTCTGTTTCACTCTCAGGTCTTAGTCCTACGATCTTCCTAGCTACATACGTGTTACTACCAAAGATCCTATTGTAGGTGGTGTTGGAAGGACAGGAGTCTAAACAGCTCCCTTGTGAGAAAAATTTGCAAGCATGTACTGGAAAATAGTGCATGCCAGGGTTTTGTTCCTATATAAAATATAAAAATAAATCCCAGCAGATCTGGCTTCTTCAGCCTGCAGGCTTCATGGCCTTGTGTGCCCTTCCTGATTCTCATGCTATAGACCAAAACAACATGCCTTAGCCTTAACAACAAGCTGCAAAACATTCTTGTGTTAGATTGTGAGGCAGCCGTCTCGGTTGTGTCCATTGCTGAATAGGATGGCATTACACAGCATTTAAAAAAGTGACAACTGGAGTCAAGATGTGATCAACACTCATGGTTTCACCAATTCAAGTTCAGAAAACATCATCTGAGGCCAAAGAAAGAAGCTGGAATTTGAGGGAAGTTTCAGTATTTCCCAAATACGGAAATGTTGGAAAATATTAAACAATTTGGATGTAGAAGTAACTATCCAATATGGCTGTGATTCCTCAGGCCAAGACCTATACAGAGGTATCAGAGTCCAAGAGATATGCCTGTATCTCAGTGTTTCCAGACACACCAGGCTCCAGCTGTGCAACTTCCCTCAGGAATAGTCAACCTGGTGCTGAGGGCCCCAAGAAGAAGTGGACTGGCACATGGTCACAGTATTCATGAATCTCCTCACTGATCAACAATGCTCTGCAGGATTTGGGGATGATTCCTCTACCAAATCACACAGATATAGGTCCTAGCACCGGGAAATCTGGGGGAAGGTGTCCCTTAAAACTCTTACATGCACAGCGGTAAGACATCCTTACTGCTTCAGAGAGGCCAAGAGCACAGCAATGCATACATATGGACAGTCAGTAGAAGGGTCTTGTTTACCTTTCCTCTGAGTTATCTGGCAGGGAATTTTCTCTCTCCAAACTGGCTTGGGGTGGACAGCCCCCCAAAGCCACTTCTTGTCCGTGGCAGAAAGACATTGATGATGGCATGTTGCTGCTGCAGGGCAAGAATAATTTTCCCACAAAGAATTTCATATGTTTCCATATCTACCTTACAGTTTTGGAGGTACTTAAAGCACCCTGAGTCTAAAACACTGCTGCCATCAGAGAGAACCCCCCTCGTTAAAACAACCATTCCACTCAACAACAAAGACTGTGGCTGCATCCCTGGCAAAGTGAGATAAAAGCTAATGTCCCAGTCAAAACAGCCTTATCTCATAGCATCTGAGATAAGAGAGGTCTGCTTATCCTTTGCTAGACATCTTTGCTCCAACATATGGGGTGTTAAGAAATCTAAAATATTCTCCCCAGTCAAAGGCATAACACTGCCACTAACAACATCACTCTCAGGGTGGTGAGACACTGGAACAGGTTGCCCAAAGAAGTTGTGGAAGCCCCATCCCTGGGAATGTTTAAGGCCAGGCTGGGTGGAGCTTTGAGCAACCTGGTCTAGTGGGAAGTGTCCCTGCCCATGGCAGGGGGGTTGGAACTTGATGATCTTTAAGGTCCCTTCCAACTCTAACCATTCTATGATTCTATGATTCTAACATCAGCAAGCACAGCAATGGACAAACTATGCAGTGAGTCCAAAAAAGACATTAAGTGCCTGTCTCTGTCATATAGAGAACTGGAGGGAGATATTTAAAACCCAGCTGGACAGGAGCCTGATCTAAGCTGATCTAAGCTGACCCTGCTTCAAGCATGGAGTTATATCAAGGAACATCAAGAGATCTCTTCCAACTTAAACTACTCTTTGACTCAGGGATTCTAACACATATCTATGCAGAATATCATCACACTCAACTGTAGGAGAAAAAGAATCACCTAACTTAAAAGATTGATGTAGAGTCCAAATGAATACCATTGCTAACAACTGTGATGGTACAATGTAAAACTTGAAAATTCTTCAAAGGCTGAATATATATTCTTTCTTTCCTTCTTCATTAGATATGTGATAAACAGAATACATATAACAGCATGGATTAACTTTCAAATTTCTTTTTATACACAGTACTTTTCCTTGTGGTAAGTTCTTTGCTATGCAAGACATTGTGACAAATAATATATGTAGCATGAGACTACAATCTTTTAATGACAGTCTACATTTTGGGCTAATTTTCAAAGGATATCTGTAGACTTAAACATTAAATCGTGTTCTGTAGCCTGTCTTTCAAGGCCAAAGCCTTATTTAAAGGCTGTATTTAAATAGGCGATGTATTCATAATAGTCTTAAGTGTAACCATGGGTATCCAAACACAAGAACCTGTATCAAAGAAACAACTTTATGGTGCCCAACGCATAGCAAAGTACTGATTCCCCCTTGTCACCACCACCTCTGACTCTGTTTTTTCTCCCTCAAAGTTTGATGTTGATATGCATACTTTTGATATGAATATACTATTCAAATCTCATAGAAGCCAATACATAAGAACCATTAAGAAACATGGAATTTACCCCAATTGTGTAAATATACAATAGGAGAAAATCTCCAGACCACAGAACTCAACAAATACTTACACAAGACAGACAAGGGGTAGAGGAAAGGAAGAATGTATGAGCACAGAAAACAACCAAAAAATGAGGTACTAGCAAATATTAGTTCTGTTAGTATTGTTATTATTGGCTTTATTTGTTGCTTAAATCTTTTCATTGGAGTCCTGAGAGGAATTCGATAGGTGGAAAAACAAAAGGATAGGAGAGAGTCTGTGGGAGCAAATGACAAATCTGTACAGACAACAGGCTATAGAGAGTTAAAGCAGCAGAAAAAAAGCTTTCAAAGTCATCACAGTTTTAATGCTTTCAGCTTTCACAGTTTTTGCAGTGGCTCTGTCACCTTTACTCCTTGGTTGGCTCAAGCCTGCTGCTTTTTTTTGGTAGGTTTTAAGGAAGGTAAGGAAGGAAAGAAAACAGTAAAGGAAGGAAGACACTTAAGCTCTGTCCAATTTACCATCTAGATGGGCCATGATGCACTCCCAGGTGTCCACATCACAACTTATGCAAGCACATTAACTTCTGCTCAGCTTTCATTTCTAGCTTTTATTTCAATGTAAACTGAGAAAGCTGTGTATCTTCATCACCTCAGTCCCAGATGCACTTCTGGACTTGGTCATCTAGACATAGCCCTAGTGAATCTTAGTCCATACTTTTAGGTTTGGAAAGTCATACAGCTTTGCAAGGATCTTTAAGCATCAATTGCCTATGCAGAATATGAACAAAAAGGGTGAGCACTAGCTAATAATAATAATAAATATTTTCTATTATTAAAAAATAATAAAAGCAATTAGCAGAGGGCAACCCCACCAGCCAGTTCAAGAGGGACTTTCGACGTAGATAGAATTTTGGTTTAAGAAGAAAAAGGGTCATACATGTTCTTATAAAAAAAAAATAAATCCCAACCATACAGGTCATTTAAGGATTAAAAAACTTAAGAAGAGAACCAGAAATACTTTATATTGGCTCAGTTGAACAGAGATATTGAGGAAACTTTTGAGATGTGTTGTATCTGCCAGAAGAACAAGCCAAGTCAAGCAAAAGAGCCCCTATTGGTGGCACAGAAAAAATTGTTCCCCCGGAGCAAAACAGACTTAGATATTGTTTAGATTGGCCAAGAAAATAAATGCTTTTTTTCTGGATTAAGTTTACTAAGAGGCACTTTTTAAGTTTACTAAGAGGCACACTTTATTTTGTGAAGTGTGGGTATAGACAAGTTACCGCTAGTGTGCCCTCAATCATAATCCAACAATGACTTTGAAAAAGTTTACTACAATTAAATTACAGCTTATAACAACTAAATACAGGTTGCCACCTGGAGGTATTTGTTTTAGTAGGCATGAAGAATTATAATGCTTTTACTGATGATATAAATTGATGACAAGAGTTTTGTGCAAGTAAAAATACAGCTATTTGCAACACGATCTGACAGCCATGGAGTTCCCAACAATGCCTTGACTTGAAGAACCATATATACACATACTGGAAATCAATGATCTGAAAACAAAGGAGATGAAGGAAGCACAAAGTCCAATTAAAAGTATCTCATGTCATGCACTCTAATCATAGAATCATAGAACTCCAGGTTGGAAGGGACTTCAAGGACAATTTTGGCCCAAATTTTCTTGGCAAAAGCATGGTCTAGACAAGACAGCCCAGCACCCTGTCCAGCTGAATCTTAAAAGTGTCCAATGACTGGGAATCCACCACTGCCCTGAGGAGATTATTCCTGATGGCTGATTGTTCTCACTATGAAAAATCTTCCTCTTGTGTCCAATCAGAATCTCCCCAGGAGTAACTTGTACCCATTACCCCTCATCTTTTCCATGTGACTCCTTCTAAAAAAGGAGTCTCTATCTTCTTTGTATCCACCCTTTAAATGCTGGATCACAGTAATCACTCCTCTAAACTTTCTTTTATCAAGGCTGAACAAGGATATTCTCTCAGCCTTTTCTCATATGAAAGGCTTCCCAGCCCTTTGATCATCTTTGTGGCCCTTCTCTGGACTCTCTCCAGCCTGTCCACAATTGTTTCTTGTATAGCAGAGACTGAAATGGAACACAAATTTCCCCAACTTCCCACCTTTTCCTATTTATACTGTGGCTAGATTCAGCCCTGTAAACCTCAGGACTCTGATATGGTTGTCCCATACACTTATGAGATAGCATCAACAGACAAATGTTGGTATCTCCAGTTACAGGAGAGGAGGTAAGAGTCATTCAGCTTGACTTTTTCTTTCCTTTGAGATAGTCATATTAGGCAGCTGTTACAACAGATAAAACGGCTAAATCACAGGTCCCTAATGCTATGAAAAACAACCACTTACAGTTTCCTCTTAACAGTAGTTTTGATATTTCAAGACAGACGGGCCAGTAAAAGGCACCTCAAAGACTAGCTGAAAGCATGTATGAACCTCAGCAGATGATGGATGATCAGCTTATGTAGTAGGCTGATTACAAATATTTGGAAGTAAGTCCCAAACATGTTGCTTAAGGATTTATATTTTAAGTGCTTTGGTGTCCTGGTTTGAGATAAACCAAACCAATTTTCTGTTTTACAGTTTTACTTTCTTAGCTAGGCCTCTTCTAATGAACCAAACTCTGAAATTAACAGCCCATTGCTCAGAACTGTTTCGTCTTGCAGGGATAAGACCGGACTATACCAAGGGATGGTGCAGAGAGGCCCTTGCTTATACTTACTGCTAGAACAACCAAGGTCAGGTAATTTTTGTCATTTGCCCCGTTGGAGGGTCGGAAATGGAAAGTGTGAAAGGGGTCCCACCTGCAAGGAGGAGCAGACAGGACAAGTGACACAGAACTGACCAACAGGGGTATTCCATCCCATCCGCATCATGTCCCACATAAAAGCTGAGGGATCAAAAGATCAACTCTCCTTCTTCAATGGCCAACGTCCAAGGAGGACCCTGCCTGTTCATCTGCCTTTGATCCTGATCAGAGTGTTCCTGACTCCAGATCTGGAATCCAGCTCCTGTTGATCACCAGTCCAGTTTGGGACTTTTCCTGAAGCCTGCTGGTGATGTGGTCATCATCCTGGGAGCTTGATACAGTTTCATATATACTGTATACTTCCTTTTTCCTTTTTTCCTAAATTTCCTTTTTAGTATTTATTATATTATTATTGTTTATATTTTCATTAAAGTAGTTTAGTTTTTTCTAAACTCTTGAATCTCTTTAATTTTCTTCCTCTCCTCTCTTTTTCCCAAAGTGGGGAGGGGGGGACATCTTTCAATCAGGTTTTGGTAAATTTGGCTGAAACCATGACATTTGGTCAGGAGGCTGAGCAAAGAAGAGCAGTCCCTCTATGAGAGCTCTGCACACGTGGAAGCTCTCTTAGATTATGCCCCCTTCCTGGCATAGAGAGGAAAGAGAGGAAGCTGGAGGAATGAGCCAATGAACATGCTTAAATATCTTTTATGTTCAGTTCATGTTGGAAATATATCTAAAAAAATCATACAAACAAAAATATTATGTAACTTTAACTGTACTGGAAGACCTCCTAATCCTTCATCCTTAAATGGGAGATCTAATCTGGACCCTGGACTTGACAACTGGATGGTCTAATGGTGAGATATAACCAAAAGTAAGAAGCAAGTAACCAGAGCTCTAAATTTATTGGTAGGAAGAGAAGGACTCAAACTAGCACCTGTGTACTTTTGGGAAGGACCTGTACATTGTTTCAGCTTCTTTGCTTCCCATCCCTCCCTTCCTCCTCCTCTCTTTTCCCTGTTTCTGCAAAGCATGATTTCATTAATCTATTCATTTGTTTGGTTCACCACATAAATCTGCAGAAGTATTTTTCCAGAAAAACTAGGTTTATTTTCTAGGTTTCTAGATGAATATTCAAATCTGTATTAGTAAAGAGACTTGTAGAAATCTTTTGTTGCTGCCAACAAGGCCTGAAAAAAAGATTATTGTTAGTAAGTTTTATCTGGGAAAATAAGTTGTGGTGTATGAAACCTTACCTTCAAGGGGTTCATCTTGGGAAGAGCATCACTGATCAAAAAGGATCGTGTTCCTTTACTGCAGATCCTGAGGTTACATCTAACTTGCTCAACAAAGTGTGCTACTTTGGCTGGCCTGAAGGCCAGGTGGCACCAGCTTGCTTACCTCAAACTGGCTTAGAACTAATGTCCTAGAGATTTGTCTTGGAGATGGCTACTTGAAGCAGTCCAAAAGAAAGCCAGGGAATGAGGTAGTAATTAAGTGGTGTAGATCATCTTGGGTATAACGCTTCAGCTCCTTCCCCAGCTCTCTTCTCTTCACCTACCCTCACCTTTCAACATCTGCAGTGGAAGTGAGATGGCACCAATGTACAATTAAGGAGTGCCTGCACCCTTTAAGAGGATGCTCAGGAACAGCTTGGTGGTAGGTCTTACCACCTGCCAGAGGGATTGGCCAGGGTTTGAGTCACATGGTTTCATTTTGTGCTGCCGGACAGAAAAGCAAAGAGAGCAGAGGGAGGACAGTTAACAACTGTCAGAACCAGAAACCAGAGGAAACCCAGCAACAGTCTGGAAAGTATCGATACAAAGAGAGTCCAGAGTCTGTCCAAGCAACATGGAAAGACTGATTTCTGATCTCATACCACTTTCAGGCATCAATGACATTTGTGAAGAGCTGCATCACTAAGAAGAAAGCAGATGAAAGCACTCAAGCTAGGACAGAAGAGAGGAAATATCTTTGCCAGTTGGTCTGGATCACTCCTCAGAAAGCTTTGGCTATTCCAAGCAATTACCTGTACAGAGATTCTAGTCTGTGGCTTTTAACTAGGGCTGTCAGACTCCAACCCTGCACTGTAGTTTCCTTCTCTCTGTGTGGTATTCACAGGACATACAGCAACGTCCCAAGGAATCTCTTCTGCAAATAGGTATGTGGAAGCTGACACTGACACAGAAGTTCCTGAGCCTAGCTGTTAGCAGGGATAGTGCCGACAGCTCTTTGGAAAGGTCTTAAGATTAGGGATCTCAAGACTGTCAGCCACATTGTACAGAGCTGGCTTGGAATGATTCCAGTGCATTTGTCTTTCCTGGTCACCTTTTGACAGATGGTTTGTTTACCCAGATAATCTCTCTTTGAGACTAACTCTTCTGCCAAAGTGAGGAAGTGGCTGAGCTGTCAACTCAAAGCCTGTGCTACACTCACGCTCTTTTTTTGTTTTAGTGTGGGTTTAAAAAGTGCCCCTGGCACTATCGAGCATCCAAAGGATTTCTATCCTATGACAGAGCACATTTCTGGACCAAAAGCTGCTAGAGGTATTACATTACATGAATGGTCAGCTGTAAGTTTGTATCCTGTGGTATTTTCTTTTGGACACAGGAACATAGCTATTCAAAAAAAAACCACCAAAAACCCTCTACTGTGTTGGTAATACTTCTTACAGATGTTATTAATTGCCCTCAGACAATTGACAGAAAAATATTTTTGCTCATGCAAAAGCCTCTTACAAACACAATCTAGAGGGTTTTTTTCTTTTAAAATACTATTTTTATCATGCCTTCGGGCATTACCTTTTTACAACATTTTGGCAAGTAGGAGGCGTACTGTCATGTCACAGAGTATCATATGACTAGCAGTAAAAATAAACTGATGTACTGAGTACCCCTGAGTCCTGCAGAGCTGCTTGAGGCACTGTATAGCTTAATATAAACATCCTAAAATATACCAACATGTACTGATTAAAACCTACCACTTAAAATTCAAACAAATGCGAATAAAGTGAGCATGAAAAAAGGGGTTTATGAGCTAAATAAACGCAAAGTTACTGTTGTTTAGAATTAACACATTGAAGTTCATCTAACTGGTGCTAGATCAATTACTTTAATGCAAAGCCCAGGTCTGGCATCTTTACAAAGGCTGGAGAAGTTTTCTTAATAAATAATTCCACTACTCTCAGATGAGACTAATCACTAAAACACTCATCCACATGCCTTCTAATGGAATAATTTGCTTTCCACAAGTCAGGTCAAAAACTATTATAATCATTAACCTTGTTTTCTGAAAAAGTTCTATTAAAATACATCCTGGTTCTCCAGACAGCACTAACAGTAGTAATTATGTGTGCTTAATTATGTGAGACATGCAGTTCATTTACAAGAATCAGATTCAGGCATCTAAAGTCTGGTAGCAAATCCCACTCCTAAACACCTTAAGTGGTGAAAATGCAACACTTAAGAATTCCATTCAATAGCTCAAATACAACAGGGCATCATGCTGGGCCTCCTGCCTTCCATCAGGGAAGAGCACCGACCTCCCACATGTCCTATACTTCATCTACCAGTCTCATGTGGATGGTTCAAGACACCCTATGGCTACAGGCAACTAAGTTTAGACAACTGAATTGGTTCCTACATGTCTGCTTTTAGATGAGGTGAACAATATCATGGAAGTGCCTGCTTCTCTCTGCTCAAGTATAGAGAAAGAACAGTTGGTAGCTCAGGTATCAAAACTGAGCAAAGAATCCCACTGCACATGACTTCTCTAAGGATGGTGGTGACTCAACAGCAGCTGGAGGATGAACTTTTCCCATCTGAAAATCCTGAAGTGGAGCCAGGTAAGTAAAGTTCACCCCAACCTTTGTGCAGATCCAGACAGATATCTTGTCTTGGAGGCACACAAAGTGTATCTGTCTCCTTGAAAGGAAAACAAGGAAAGCACCATCTGTGGCTCTCGTCCCGGAGAGAAAGAATTGTTCTTAATACCAAGTTTACAGTTTCCAGCTACATTTCAGCGTTGCCATGTGTCAGACTGATGCGGGTATTCTCCAGATATAACCTCACCCCAAGGAACCTGGTCTGCTTAGAATCATAGAATGGTTTGAATTGGAAGGGACCTTAAAGATCACCAAGTTCCAACACCCCTGCCATGGGCAGGGACACCTCCCACTAGAGCAGGTTGCTCAAAGCCCCATCCAGCCTGGCCTTGAACACTTCCAGAGATGGGGCAACTTCTCTGGCCAACCTGTTCCAGTGCCTCACCACCCTCACAGGAAAGAATTTCTTCCTGTTATCTAATCTAAATCTCCCCTCTTTCAGTTTAAAACCATTACCCCTTGTCCTATCACTACACTTCCTGACAAAGAGTCCCTCTCCTGCTCTCCTGTAGGCTCCCTTCAGATACTGGAAGGCTGCTAGAAGGTCTTCCCGGAGACTTCTCTTCTCCAGACTGAACAGCCCCAGCTTTCTCAGCCCGTCTTCATAGGAGAGGTGCTAGAGCCCTCTAATCATCCTCATGGCTCTCCACTGGACCCGTTCCAACAATTCTATGTCCTTTCTCTGTTGAGGACTCCAGAGCTGGACACAGGACTCCAGGTGGGGTCTCATGAGTGCAGAGTAGAGGGGGAGAATTGCCTCCTGCGACCTGCTGGTCAGGCTTCTTTTGATGCAGCCCAGGATACAGTTGGCTTTGTGGGCTGACAGCGCACACTGCCAGCTCATGTTGAGCTTCTCGGGCACGAGCACTCCCAAGTCCTCCTCCTCAGGGCTGCTCTCCAGCCATTCTCTGCCCAACATGTACTTGTGCCTGGCCACATCCCAGGTGCAGAACCCTGCACTTGGCTTGGTTGACCTTCATGTAATGTGGATTAGCCCACCTCTCAAGCCTATTCAGGCCCCTCTGGATGTTGTCCCTTCCCTCCAACGTGTCAGCCATGCCACTGAGCTTGGATCAGGGCAGGCAGTAGTTTCCAAACCCCAAGTTTAACAATGAATAGCATGTATTTCAGAAGAAAAACAGCACAAAAAGCAAGGTAAAGGGACAGAAAAATTTTAATTTTCACAGTAAAAATCATAGTTAATCATCGTACCAAAAGTCATTGTTTCATCTGATGATTCACATCTTATGTTAATCCTCAAGAAAATTAGTGTTGGATCTTAGTTTTATATCTTGACACCTATTTCATATCAGGTTTTTTGAATTTGCTCTAACCTAAGTGCCATGAGTTTCTATTTTCTATAGTTAGTCTTCTCAAGAAGAGTTAAAATTCCAGCACTGTCTTTTCTCTAAAAATCAATCAGCCCTCGTTCTATTCTACTATGTTGGAATATCTAGTGTTTTTCATTACTCCAAGTCAAATCTCAAGGGCCATCCTCCCTCCCTGGAGCTATTTTGCGATGGAGAATTTGCCATTATTTTTCTTCTCCACTTCCTAAAAATTATTCTGTTTCTTTTAATCAATGGCTCTTTCATCTGTAGCAACATTATGGATAATGTAAAACATTTCTGCAAGCTCTCCCTCTCCCAAGTCCAATCTGCTGTTGGTTGCTTTGACTTCTCCAAATTTTCAAAGTATATGACAGCCGCTACACTTTCCATTTTCTCATCTGGACATGCTTTGTCTGCATTAGATCCAGCCCTTTTGTCACTTAACGATATGTGAATGTACAACAACAGAGCCAAGATCTGTCATCCCTAGTTAGTAATACTTTGGTGAGGAAACTGAGGCAGAAATATAAATACCTGCTCCTTAGGCAATGGAGAGAAGTAAGCATTTCAGAAAGACTGAATTACCTTCCTGATTCATACTTCCTCTCTATTGCCTACATAAGGAAATGTCATTCATATTTCAGATACTTCAGTTGGATGCCTGACTTTCATGGGAATACATCCAAGAAAAAGAAGAATTATACTTTTAACATGAAGTAAAATGGTTAAGTTGAAGCCAGGAACCTCTTGTGGATGTACCCCTATTTATTTTGCATATATCAGAGTAAAACCAAAGCAATTGTACAGCTGTCAGGATGAGATAGCTGGTGTGATTAACGTCAAGCCTTGAATTTCAAAGGAAGATCTTATTAAAAAAAAAAAAAAAAACAAACAAACAAAAAAAAACCCACAACTATATAAAAAACAGAAGGTTAAACTTGGATAATTTCCTAGAGTATTACTAACTTCAACACAAAAATTGTAGATCTCTTAACTGTCTGGCTCTCCCTGTTATGAAATTATGAAATAGGTAATTACATTTTTTGTGTGCTGAATTCTGGTAAAAATGAAAAGTCAATTCCCAGAAAACTTTGTTTGTAATAAAGACAAAAGGCAGACAACCTGATTTTCTTCTCTGTTATCTGTTGAGAGAGCCCTGCTTCTTGTACATAGTTGTTGCTGTGTAAAGCCACTACATATCAACATAGGATGTGTCCCATTTATATCCATTCAGGAATGCATAAAGTGTGAGTGACTTTAACTACTGGGGAAACAAGTGGTTCATATAACTCCAGGAGTCAAAAATAAATAATTCACGAGCAGAAACCACATTCGTGGTTCGTAGTAGTGTAGTGGAGAGGAACAGCAGTAAGTGACGACAAAGCAACATTTAGGATAAGAAAATAAAAACCAGGGAACAGATGTCTTACTGTTACTTAATTAGTATGATGGGTACCTCTCATGTTGCCTATCAGCACCTTCTTTCTGCACAAATTCCATTGGTTACTTGATTAGCTACAGTCTGTCACATTCGCTTTAGTCTGTCAAGAGTAACTTAGCAATTGTGGTGCTTCAGACATAAAACGTTCACTATATAAGCAGTATAAATATTATATAAGTATTAATATAAATTACATAGTTAAATATTAATAGAAATATTATGAGTATACATACAAAGAAGACAGAGAAAGGTTATCTTCCAGTGCCATTTAAATCTTTCCAAAGTCATCCAGGGGCACCTATCAAATGACATCAAATCACTTAGAATCATAGAATGGATAGAGTTGGAAGGGACCTTAAAGATCATCGAGTTCCAACCCCCCTGCAATGGACAGGGACACCTCCCACTGGACCAGGTTGTTCAAAGCCCCATCCAGCCTGGCCTTGAACACTACCAGGGATGGGGCATCCACAGCTTCTCCGGGCAACCTGTTCCAGTGCCTCACCACCCTCACAGGAAAGAATTTCTTCCTAATATCCAATCTAAATCTCCCCTCTTCCAATTTAAAGCCATTACCCCTTGTCCTATCCCTCCACTTCCTGCCAAAGAGGCCCTCTCCACCTCTCTCGTAGGTTCCCTTCAGATACTGGAAGGGAGTATTTAAAATATTTCAAGTATTTTTCACTATTTTTTTCAATGTTTAAATATAATTTTGCAACATTTTCAAGTATTTCTAGGACTTATTTCAAATGTATACAACCACCATCCATAGCTGTCACTGGGAACACAAGCAGCATTTGAATGAAATGTACCTTCGTTTTGACAACAGAAGGGTCTTTTAATTCACTTAGTAGAAAAGCTAGTGGTCCACTGGCAGGAATCTTGAGAGCCTTTGCGACCTTCCCAGAGGCCCTAAGAAATGATGGGTATGTGTTGCTAGATCAGGGGCAGGATATTCCTCTCTCTGCAACATCTGATCTAGTTGCTTAGGTCTTCTCTGCTTTAGTGGAGAGAGAGACATTGACACAGGGAAGTTGATCTAAAAAATGATCTTAGTTAAAAAAAAAAAAAGAAAAATTGCTCCGAAGAGAGAGTTATCTTTCTTCANAAAAAAAAAAAAAAAAAAAGTAAAATTGCTCCGAAGAGAGAGTTATCTTTCTTCACTGAAGATAGGGAAATCCCCCGTGACTGGCTTAGAGGACACCTAACTTTTGGATGGCTAAAGTTAGCTTAAACAAATCATATATTTAGAAATTCTGCTTTAGAAAAAAAATCTTTTTTTTGTGTCTGAGAAACAGTGAAGAACTGTTTGACAGAGAAACTTCGGCACACCAGTAATGAGGCTGAAGGAGCAGGGAAGGCAGTGGGAGGCAAGCAGCCTGCACCACATAGTTGTTCCCTAGCAGCTGCTCCACCTGCCAGTTTTTCTCTCCCCTTAGGTCAATAAATCAAATATCAAATCAAAAAAACATCTTTCTTATCTTGTTACTTGTTTTAGGCTTATACCGGGGCTGATTTGTGAAGACATGAAAGCAACATAAGAGCAGACACATGCAGTAGGCAACCATTACAAATCAAACGAAAGAATATCCCACAAGCAAATTTCATTTTGATACAGATACGCTGCTGGAAACACCTTCTCATACTGACCAGGCAGTTTGAGCCCTAGTGCAGTTCAGATGTTACTGCCGGCAACTGCTAAAACTAGTTTGCATTTCCACCAGTAAGCTCCTCGTCTCAACAGATTTAGGTCAAGCCACTGAGGCAGAGATTCACCCACCCCTGGTCTGCAGAACCGAAAGGGCTAAGAATTACAGAGGAAAACCTGCACTGTCTTGGGTTTTTTTCAGTGCTGTTGCAGTTTGCTCACTGGATCGGCAGTCATGCACCCAAAAAAAGCTACCTTCTCAAAGCTAGAAGGGTTTTCCTTTCTACCTTTAATGTTTTAAATCTAAAATTGGCCCACTGCCTTTGTTAGCTTTTGAGTTTGCTTTGTATAATTTAGCTGCTGTTTCATATAAAACACTTATAAACTAATAAAAACAAATACTAGTCAAGAAACCTTAGAAGACGTGGATTCAATGTCCATAAGCACTAAGTTATCTCCACCGATGAGTTTCCTATCTTCCTGTGTCTGTCTCATAAACTCTACACTCCCCACATCCCATAGCGCTTTGTAACATGCACAGAAGACACTCCAAATGCAGAACACACTGCTTGCGTTAAACCAAAAATCAGTCCATACTGCAGACCTGTAGGTCCTCTGACTCTTTCATGTTTCTGTTAAAAGCTCAGGACCCGGATCCACCAGCAAGTTCCCCTAGCCCAAATCCTGTGCCCAGAACCGGTGCAGTGATTCAAATGTTTTGAAAAGTGCCCACTGACAGCAACTAACAGGCCATCCAAAAAACACCCCAAATTTCCAAGGGCCCTCTAGTAAAACCACTTTCTCCCTCACCTGTGATCAACCCTGAAAGAACTGAACTCAGCAGAGCTCCGAGTGCTATACCAAACATCAGGTCCTTCCTTACATGAGCCCTATTCAGCAAACCAAGCGGCTGGATCTCCCAGGTGGTCCTTTCAATGCACCCCCGCTACTGAGAGAGCTTTCCAGTCCTATGGCCCAACAAAACAAAAAAGGGCACGGCTGTGGCTAGATCATTGCCCCAAAATTAAACAAACTGGAATTCCCCTTGAAAACAGATTATGTCCTTTGATTCCATGGGGGTCAAATTAGACTAGAGCCACAAAAGTCAAAAACGTTTCCACAACAACTTACCATTGTTTTACAGTCTTTCAAGGGCAAATGAGACCAAATAAAACCCTTAGTATGCCCACGTGAATAATAAATGGTCATTTAATTTAAAGAACCTTTTCTGACTGAGTTGACGAGCAACACACCCATCCATACCTGAATTAAGGGTTGCACCCAAATACAGATTTCCTCCACCTGAAATTCAGTACTGACAGAGAAAGCCTCATCAGGAAAGGATGTAACAAGAAACAGTGTGACCACAGAGACAAGAAATGTTACATGGGTTTTAGAATAGTTTGCATTAAATTATTTAATGTTCGGGAAGGAGGCTGTGGAAAGGGACACAGAGGGAGCAGCCCCAGTGTGTGGGGTAGCAATGGACCCAGAGTTCGAGAAAGAGGAGCGCAGACTGGGTACAGGCACCTGAATTCCTTGCTGCACTGTGCTCCTACTTCTCTCCAGCTTTGGAAGAGCTAGAGAGCTGTGGCGGTGCTCAGGTGTTCCAATTCCAAGTCACAAAAGGAAAGGAAAGCAAGCTTAAGAAGAAATGAGGAGCGTGTAAGGCATTTTCTAAGTAAATCTCTTTCATAAAGAAAGAGAAGGCAGTGCACTAAATGCACAAGTGGAGCGTTTTGTAGTAAAGCAAAAGTGTAAGGATGCAAGAGAACTCGTACCCAAACAATCCTGGGGTCACCAAACAATTATTTGTGATAGCCAGTAAATGGGAAAGATATAGCTGGGATTAAAAAAATTAATTCCCGTTTAACACAGTAAAGAAAACACCCTCTAAAACAATGAGTGGACAGGAGGGCAGACAAGCTTTATTAAAGATTAAAAAAATAATAATAAAATGAAGCAAGTCACTTTTCCTGTAGGATAGGAGGGCTCCTTAAACTGGAAATAAGGATTCACGTACTGCAGTGTTTCTGCTTTTGGGCGTCCCTTGATGGCATTCAGCATTGAGAAGCATTTGTTAGGTGCACTAAAAGATGCGTATACTTTGGCTGTTACAGCTCAGGATTAAACGTGCTTCGTTTTAGCCCATTTGGTACCACTTGGGTCTATATTATTTTGGGAGCAATAGGGTTCATCCCACTCAGATGTTTGACAAGCTACTCCCTGTCCTAAAGGAAATGTGATTTATTTTACCGAGTAGGAAAGACCTGCAGACATACATACATTGAAACAAATTTCACCATTTGCAGAACCATTGAGGTTGGGGGAATACCAAAAACCTACAAACCCTACAGCTTTAATTTTCCGTATGCTAGGATTTTACTTATCCAAAGAGGAAGGAGATTTCAAGCTTTAGGTGGTAAAGTATCCTGTTATCTCAGAATAAAAACTTTCAAACTTGTGAGTGTTTACTCTCCCTCCCATCCTCTGGGCAAACAAAATACAGTGCAGTTTACCAGTGCTCTGGGGAGTGTGTGTCACGCACAAAGCTTTAAAAGTTCCTGTTTACCCTGAGTGGATATTTGAGATCCTGGGACACAGATCATAAAACTAGACCTTTTTTCTTTTATACTGTGCCAACACCAGACTGCTCACTCCTCTGTGGTCGCATACCTACATATATATATATATGTCAGCTTTTGGATCATTTGAAGGATCACATAAATGAAAGTTATGAGAAAGGTAATGAAATTCGAGAGTAATGTACAGCTTGTCTGACTGTAAATGATGACAGCCGTCTATTTAAAGAGTATGACTGTAAAGATCCATTATGAGCAAATAATTTTTCACTAAAGCATCCACAGTCAGCTGCATATGTTTAAAAAAAAAAAAAAACAACATAAAAAACCACAACCAAAACCCGAAACACAATTATCCTGCACAGCACCCGCAGTCCTAGTGCTAGTAAAAAAAAAACCAAACCGAAAAAGCTTTGCAATATTATTGAGTCATATGTTAGTGTGACAACTCCTGTTTATCTTAACTTTCTGCAGCTTTAAACATGAAATCTAAGAGGGAGGAAGCAGGAAGACAATTTAGCGGTCAAGAATAGCTGGTGTGAAAGGAAGGGAGGGAGCTTTCCCCTTGAGCTGTGAAAAGATAACTCGCAAAGTCTTGCTCTTTCTTTCACAATGCACTTAAAATCTGAGATGGTGATTTTCTGAATATCCAGGTTCTGGTACTTAAAAGAAATAATTTATGCCAACAAAATTTTATTCTTTTTCTTTGAAAAAAACAATAATCAGCTTTTGGTCCATAAGATTTTTCTTAGAAACAGGTTCCATAAAATGAACAAGAAGATTGTAGGTGATCTGTGCATGCAGTCAGAGTAAATAAATGTAGTTTGTGGCATATTTTCTGTAATAATTTTGAAAGCTATTTTCTATAGCTCACAACAGCATAAAAAAAGTAAGTTCAAACCTCTTGGCATTCAAGTGAAAAAAGAGTTTTGTTTCCAGTTTTGAGTTTTGCAATGGGTTTAGAACTTATCTTTTTAGGTATTTATATTTCCTTAAGGAAAGGGGGAAGATATTACAGTATTTTAGATAGCAGCACAAATGTCCCCATTTTTGTTTGGTTTTTTTTTGTTTTTTTTTTTTTTTTCTCCCATGCATTCAGTAAGAGCAACCAAGAGCAAACCAGACCCAGCTGTGCTGGGTCACAGGCACAGGGATCTGTATTTTTGCTATCACGTAACTAGCAACACATAATGCTTGAATAGGAGCTAGTATGAGACAAAAACCAGGGAGGTGCTACAGCCCTTCTCATCTTGGCAGAATTGGGAGGACCCAGCTTTATAAATCTGCAATCTTGGCACCAAGGGGAGTGAAGATTTAGGGCCATGTGCATTCACATACGCTACAGGAGCTTCTGCATACGTGACTGCCCGGGGAGACCTTACTGAAACCTTCCAGTATCTGAAAGGAGCCTACAGGAGAGGGACTCTTTGTCAGGAAGTGCAATGATAGGACAAGGGGTAATGGTTTTAAAATGGAAGAGGGGAGATTTAGATTAGATATTAGGAAGAAATTCTTCCTGTGAAGGTGGTGAGGCACTGGAACAGGTTGCCCAGAGAAGCTGTGGAGGCCCTACCCCTGGGAGTGTTCAAGGCCAGGCTGGATGGGGCTTTGAACAACTTGGTATAGTGGGAGGTGTCCCTGACCATGGCAGGGGGCTTGGAACTCAATGATCTTCAAGGTCCCTTCCAACTCTAACCATTCTGTGATTCTATGAGCTGCCCGTGGCACCCTTTTTCCATTACAGTAATGAAGTTACACACCATTGTAGTACATCCATTTGAAAATTCATTTCACTAGCTCAAAATGAGGCCAGCATTATCACATCAGTAATCAAGCCGATATTTGCAAAAGAAAATTTGGGACTGCTAGGAAAATGCTCTCCAATTATTCTTCAGCACTGAAAAAGCCATGCATGAGTCCAGCATGCGCACCAGAGACTGTTGAACGTTTCCTGAGCCCTGGAGCTTTGATTTACGCAGAGGTTCACAGGTAGACGCCGTGTGGTTGGTTGATGGTGACCTCTGATGTGAATGCAGCTTTTCCAGCAGGCTGTGCATTTGGCACAAGCCTGGAAGTCATGGGACTTGGACATTACCATCTGTACCTCCAACCTCTTTTGTAAAATAGCAAGAGCCACCACTGCTCTCCCTTGAATGGCTTCTAAAAACCTTAACTAACCACTGCAAATAAAGCCCACTGGGGCTTTCTCACAGCACAGGTAGTTGGTTCTCCAGGACAGAAAAATATACAAAATGAAACACCTTAATGCAGAGTCCAAATTCCATCTTAAAAATATTTTTTCTTTATTTTAGGACTACCAAGACACCACCAGTGAGACACCTCACTTCACCAGCTTCATTGAAGTCTGCAGAACCAAGTGGGTGTATCGCATTAGAAGATACGGTCCTAAGTTTTCAAGCAGCAGCATTTTTAAAACATTAGAGAACTGGAAATTAATACATGAGCTCTTCAGTTTGGTCCAGATTCAGAACAGCCCATCCACAGAAGGCAATTAAGTGCTTCTCAATTAAATAGACATTGTACTTAATGTTAGGCACCTATTTTCATGCTTTCCTGACTAGGAGAGATACCAGTGTTGTTTAAGAGCTTTCTCAGTCAGGTTCCAACTGCAGTTATTATTAAAAGAACCAGATAGGTAGGGCCACTTGTGAGGCTTCAAAACAGAACTTTGTGTCCCCCGTGTGTAGTGAAACAATATCTATTCAATGTTCATTTCACAGAGTACAAGCTCTCGAAACTATTTTTGCATCTGTGTTTTCAGTGTTCATTTCCCTGGCATCTGGAGCGATTAAAGAGCCTTGCTCATCTGCAGCAAAAGCAATAACGTTCCTGCCAATATCTAAGAATGAAAGCTGAAACAGCATTCAAAATACATCTTGAATAAATGTTCAGAAACATGTCCTTAGGGCAGTTTCCCGTGTTACTGGCAAATCTAGTTTGCGTGCCTCTGAGAAAATGGCTTGAACTACGGAAGTTTAATACTGCAAAGAATGTTTGATGATACTAGGACATGCCATATAACAAACTCAGAGCAACTCACGATAGTCACAGTTTACCAGTTTTTGCCAGGGAGAAAATCTAGTCCAATGTATCAAGCTGGACGCTCACTTTCTCCATCTTTCTAGTGACTGGCATTTACAGTCAAACTTTTGCCTCCTACTTTTCTTGGTAAACCCGAGGACTTTTATTAACTTCCCTTTATTACTGACATGGGATATAAACCTCCTGAACTATTTTTTCTTAATGATCAAGATGATGGTCAGTGACTTTTACATTACTGAAGAGAGAAGAAAGGTGTATATTATTACTAGTGAGGAGGGCTATTAGCAAAATAAAACTTTACCAGGGAAGAATTTTTTGTATCTTTCTCTCTACAGAGCACTTCAAATCATGACTAGACAACTTCCCTGAGATTCAGCTAAACACAGAGGCCAGCGGTGAGGTAAGTGGGTAAACTTGTAGAAAACAGGAAAGATTTTAATCAGTGTGGAGTCATAAAAGCAAAGCAAAGCAAAGCAAGCCAAGCCAAATGAACAAAACTAGAGCAGAACTTCTGTTTTAAATAAACTTAAACTCATCTTGAATGCTATCAGCTGAACTGGAGGACTCCACAAGGCAGAAACGCCCATCCACAGCCACCTCTGTAACTGTTACTCCAGTGATGTTGTGCAGCACATGAAGCTCTGCCCAGGAGGGAAGAAACTGAGCTGGATAGAAAAGATACCACAGACACCAAAGGGTCTAGGATGGGAGGCCATGTAAATACTATTTCCAATTATTTAATTCTAATAGAAATTAATTGGGAACTGAAGAATGATATTGCACAGAATGCCATTTTGAGACGGAACGTTTGTTCCCATGTTCTACTTCCGAAACTTCTACTTTTCAGAAACAGAAAGCTTTCTGATGTCCTAGCAGCGCCTGCTGCTGCTGGTGTCAGAACCACAGAGAACAAAAAGAAAACCTTCTCAGTTCCCTTATTCTTTCAGCTGCTGAAACATTTAACTGGTAATTCGATTGACACACTGCTCTGTTCAGAAGAGAGAGCTGGGATCATGGTAGAGATGACAAACTGGCGATCGGTAACAGCTCAATAACGTTAGACCTTATTTGGACCCAGAGGTGATTTTGCATCACTTCAGGTAGCAAAATATTCCCTGGTATTTTCCAGGACACAGAAACCGCAGACATCTTTTTTGATGGAAACTCTTCAAAACCAATGCACACTGAAAGCCTCTGAAAACTGAGCACCTTTTTAAAGTACAAAATATTTGTGGATGAATGTAATTGCCCTTGGCTATTACATTCCAGTTTTTATCTGCATTTGGCTTTAAGTATAGCAACAAAACACTGAGGCAATTAATGGTAGGCTTTAAGACTGCTAATTTTCCCTTCTGTGATCTTCCCTCTTCCAGTCACATTTTGAAAAAATAACTACNAAAAAAATAGAACACACAACAACAAAAAAACACCCACCCACCCTCCCCCCCCAAAAAAAGCAGACAGAAACCACAAGTTCTGTCTGCTGATGTTGGTTACTAACATCTGCATAAAGGTTTACTATGCTGAGTACATCTAACAGCTGCAGCTGCTTCCAGGAAAGTAGTAGTCAAAAAGGCTATTGCAACAGATGCTTTTCAGATCCCCCTGCAGAAAAGGATTCTTTCTGTGATAACATACACAGCCTCAAACCAGGACAATCTTGCACACATCTTGTACTTAGATTTGTTGTGACTGCTTTGCAGTAGAATATTTGGGGGTTTCTTAAAGCCTTTTTTTTTTTTTTTTTTAAGAAATAGAGCCAGTAAAGGGGACTATAGGCATTTAAACTACATGGCAATTTCTACATTTAAGAACCATTTAATCCGAAGCACAGAAATAGTCCCAGGAGAAAAACAAAACCAAAACCAAACAACACAGTGTTTTCTTCCCCTTAACCACTAGGATTTAGTTATGCAGCAACTCATGTTCTCTCCATGGCCTGAAACTTCTGATAGGTTGCCTCTGTCTGGTTTAATAGGAGAGGTTGAGGAAACCCCATAGCAGTGGCATTCCTCTGGGACACAAGTGGTGGCATCCTAGAAACCAGGTCTACCTTTTCTTCAGGAAGCATTACAGCAACCAGCAATAACGGGTTGCTATCTTAGAGGATACCTTTTAAGGCTGACAGCCCTGCCCTGATGTGCCAACAAAGCACATCTTTACTCCTAAATAGAGCACGGGGAATTTAGGTTAAGCAGTAAGCCCACAAATCATCCACAGTATTTAAATGTTAGTTCACACCCTGGCTCCCTTTTGGACTGCTTCACGTTACTCTCTCCAAGATAAACTTAGTTCCAGAGGGAGCTACCCCTCAGCTGTGTAGCCACAAGCCAGTTTGTGCCACTTGACTTTGAAATCAGGGATTGGCAGCATAAACACAGCTTCAAATAATCTATGTGGACATCAAACCCCATTAGAGGATTTGTGGTTGTGAAACCCAAGTGAGTAGAGGCATCCTTCTTGCAGCCTTAAATCAAGCACCTACAAGCCAGAAAAGGGAAGGATTTAATTAGCATTTTTTATTAGCTAGCCCCAATGAGAGCACTCCTCTGAGGTGTTTCCTCTCTCCTTCAGCATTTAGGATGCTTCCTTATTTCACCCAGGAATTTGGACTACCTCCTAAGAGGACAGGAATGTCAAAGCTAGGCATCACATTTCATACTGTGCAGGCACCTACCTCCTCAATCAGATCCGTCCCTACACTCCTTCATGGAGAATTTTTCCTTTACGGGTTTTCACCAGGCTTAGATCTGCTCATGCAGTCTCTGCCGATGCGAATTTAGATGAGGAGCAGAAGGTTCCTGGCTGGAAGTGCTTAGAAGCAGTTAAGAGCCCAGGCAAGATAGAAGCTCACATGCTAGGAAAAAAAGCACGTCACAGGGTTTTAAAACATCAAATAATAGCATTGCATTCCTCTTCCTTTACTGTTTTTCAAGTCATCATAGATGCAATGACTCTTGCTTTCTTTCTCTTTTAAGGGGTCAACACCAGCTCAGGGATGACCACTGTTGTGTGGTCACAGACTCTCAGAGTCCTTGTTCTCAGAACTAATACTTGAAGATCAGCTTCTGTGGTAAATCCAAATAGAAGAGGGGGCCAAAGAAAGTTGTCAGAGACATTTCCCTCTCAAGTGCAAACAATTTAAACCATATCTGAACTACTCTATAAGTACACACGGCTTGATTTTTGTACTATGTTGCTTTTTCCCTTGCTTTTCAGACCCTTAAACTCTTCAAAGTAGGGACTTTCTCTTGATTTGATGCAGTTTTACCTCCTTACCATGTGCACAGCAGCTGAACAACGGTCTCAATTCTGCAGTAACAGGGCACTGAACATCAGAAAACAGAACGGTAATTTTGTTTACAGACATTGGAAGACCACACACAAAAATACTACAGTGTTTGGTTTGCGTAGAAAGGGAAGTGAATGCATAACCAACACATACCATCTGAACTTTCAGTGTCCTGGACCAGATGATCTGGCTGACTATTATGCATGTGAATCACCTTAATACAGTGTAATACAAAAAAACACAAATGCAGACGAGCCAGAACTCTCTCGGTTTTCTACCATCCTCTGTCCTCCTCCCAGTCTTGACAGGCAGGTTAACAGCTGGAATACATAAGGATGGACACTAATTTTTCCTCATTTTAGACAAAAAAAATTCTAGCACCTGAATTCTAGTCATACCTATATCATCTTGTCTTTGGAATATCCCAGGAAAGCCCACTGTCCTCTGGAATAAGAAACAGGATGTGCGAGATAAAAATGAGATACATAGTACCATTTATAGTGCTTTTAAGGTCCCTGGAGATCTTTTAAGGTAGCACTGTGTTTACAATTCAAAGGAAACAGCACAGGGACCATAAACCAGCCCATACTTGCCGCTTTTCTAGTAGATTCTAAAATAAGAAAATGAAAAAATGAAGCCAGCCCAAAATATGGCTTTTGAGGTAAAAAAAAAAATAAAATAAAAAAAATAAAAGTTCCTGCCCCATCCATACTGGTTCTCACTGTTCAGGGAATAGTAATAAGGAAAACATTGACTTTTCTCCCTGTAGAAAACAACTTTTGCAGCTATGAAGTTGCTACAGACATCAAAAAGCCTTTTCTTCTCAGAAACACGCTCTTGACCCAACAACGTAAAAACATAACGGGCCTGGAAAGGGGAGAGATCAGAAGGGTTGCTTCTGATCTCTTTCTTCTGCTGGGATTTGAAGCTAGTTAGGAAAATGCAGAGCGTTAGTGCACATGACCGATCAGCACCCGCTACAGAAGCCTCCTTGTCTTCAAATGAGTGCTATTCCCATCAATTAGCTTTATTTCTGATTCTTTAGAATCATAGAATGGTTAGAGTTGGAAAGGACCTTGAAGATCATCGTGTTCCAACCCCCTTGCCATGGGCAGGGACACCTCCCACTGGACCAGGTTGCTCAAAGCCCCGTCAAGCCTGGCCTTAAATACTTCCAGGGATGGGGCATCAACAACCTCCCTGGGCAGCCTGTTCCAGTGCCTCACCACTCTCACAGGAAAGAATTTTTTCCTAATATCCAATCTAAATCTCCCCTCTTCCAGTTTAAAACCATTACCCCTTGTCCTATCACTCCACTTCCTGACAAACAGTCCCTCTCCTGCTCTCCTGTGGCTCCCTTCAGATACTGGAAGGCTGCTAGAAGGTCTCCCCAGAGCCTTCTCTTTTCCAGGCTTCCCTTTCCTTCCACTTGTGTTTGTCCTATTTTGGTCCACAACATGAAGATATGAAACCTCCATCAGCCTACCGAATAAAGAACAAAACTTAACAAGCTGTACATTATTTCCTCATGGATACCTAAATAATGGATACCTAAAAATACTTTAGTTAATGAGCTTTTGGCTCATTAACTAAGCGTATCAACAACACAAAATAATCCCATTTCTACAACACGTATCCATATAACAATTTGTTTTCAAATTTGAATTAGAAAGTTCTATTATTCCACCGCTTTTCTCCATTGCTAAATAGTTACCTGTGTTCAATATAATCAGAAACTATTTGTTTCACTGTATTTCCTGTAAAGCCTAAACAATAACTATGTTACGCTAGGCTTTATGAATACATGGTAAATTCATTAACGCAAGGACTGCTTAAGCAAACATTCTATTAGGAAATAACATTAAAATGATCAGAAAATGTTTGGGGAAGACTACCCAGGTTTTCTGATTTCCTCTTTACTGTCCTGACTGCTTGCTCCTGTCTCAGAATCGGTTCTGCAATTCTCTTGCAGCTGGAAGAGCTTTATTCATACAACAAGGTGCACAGAGAGAGCTCAGGCAATGCCCTCACCTAAACCATCAGCTGCCTTGGACAAGGCTTCTTGGTTTTATTGCATGAAATCCAACTTGCTTCCAGCCCACAGACACCACAATAGCACAGACACTTAATCCTGTGACACAAGTAGGGGCACATCAGGTGGGTTTTCTGGTGATACGGAGATTTTTAGAAAAGTGTGCTCATTTTCACCACTTTGTGATTTTTGTCAGCAGGCTAACAGCCCATGAAACAGTTTTCAGTTTTTCCTGTATCTTTCTTCTCCCAAAGGGAGGGGAAAAAAAAAAAAAAAAAAAAAAAAAAAAAAAAAGCTATTTCACAATAAAATTATCTGCTCTGTGGAACTCAGGAAAAGTTTCATAGCAGAGGGCGAAACTGCATTTTACCACTTCACAAAGGATTAAAGGAATATACAGGAGATGTATTTTATAAGTTCTCTTCAAGGAGATGGTCTGCTTTTATGTAAACTGCCTTTCATCTTATCATATATTGTTCACAGTGAGGATATAAAGTAGACAGGATATGGAGCTAGGTTACAAAATTATGCAGAAGGAAACAAAAGCTCTTTTCAGCAGTTTATGTTCCGAAACACTGATGAAACGCTCCAAAGATTTCCACATCTCCGTTTCTTTCTTGGAAGTACACTTGTGCTTACGTAAACCTGACAAGCACCTGTGATTTATATTTTGAAGCAAGACATTAATTTCTTGAGCAAAATTGCTGGTTTAGTCTCTGTGAAGGCAGTAAGTCCACTTCTTGGGAATATTGCTAAGACTTAGCACAATGGAGTCCTCCACTATGTAAAGGCCCCTTGGGTGTAGTTCTTGCTGTGCTGCATTATATAGTTAGAATCACAGAATGGTTAGAGTTGGAAGGGACCTTAAAGATCATCGAGTTTCAACCCCCCTGCCATGGGCAGGGACACCTCCCACTTAGACCAGGTTGTTCAACGCCCCATCCAGCCTGGCCTTTAACACTTCCAGGGATGGGGCATCCACAGCTTCTCCGGGCAACCTGTTCCAGTGCCTCACCACCCTCACAGGAAAGATTTTTTTTCCTAGTATCTAATCTAAATCTCCCCTCTTTCAATTTAAAACCGTTACCCCTTGTCCTACCATTGCACTGACAGAGTCCTTCTCCAACTCTCCTGTAGGCTCCCTTCAGAAGTTAACGGGGACTTTTATGAATACCTGAGACTTTTTAATGAATCTTGATACTTACGCTCAATTCTGTATAAAGCAATTGGGTGCCAGCGAAAACTATCATTCCAATTGTCTGGAAGAGCTTGTCAAATAAATANAACAATGTAAAACAATCTAAAACATTATTTTTTAACAGAATGTTCTCTGCACCGAGTTTGGAATTCCACAAAAATAGAGGATACTCATGTCCAGACTGAATTTTATTCCAAGCCATTTTCACTCCATGCCATTGTATAAACTGCTTTCTGAAACAAGTCTGAACAAGATATTTCCCTGTGAAAACAGAATAGCGAAACCTCAACTTAAAGGGGACTTCAGTAGTAATATCAGGAAGGTAAAATTTGCCCAGCACATAATTTTAGAGATGCTAAAAGTCACACCATTTGAGCGAGATGGAATGGGAGCTGCAAGGACTCAGGGCTTCAGAAAAACATGCCCAGATTGTAAGACTGCACATAATTGTGTTTGGCTCCTCATCAAAGAGCATCACTCAGTAGTTTGCTGGGTAACAAAGCCACAGATTTGTTACACCAGCAAGCAGCCACCAGGCTGATAGTACTGAACTAAGGAAGGCAGAGGCACCATCTCCTTCCACCCAACCACAGATCTCCATCTGCGTGAGGCTGTAGCCAAAATAGTAAGATATCTTGAAAAGCGAGATAAGCTCCACTAGCACTTGGCACAGCTTCTGGATCAGACTTCACTTGTGTCAACCAGACGAGAGCATACCCAACAGGAGTTGAGCCCATCTGTACCCACCCACGTAATCTGTAAATTAAGTGAGATGGGGCTCATCTGACATCAGTGCAGTTTCACATTGATTGAGAAGATCAGGTGCTAGAAGTGTTCCTTTTCTGGAGGCGGGAGCATGTTATTTAATGTGAATTCTGATCCAGCGAATCGCAAGCCATCCATACAGCAACACCATTTTGTCTGATTTTTCTTATGGAAAACAAAAAATATAGAAAAACTCTTCTGGTTGCATATATATACAAAATCAGAGTTGCATAATTCAGTGCAGTGACTGCCCAGAAAAACATGGATTCAATCAAAACACATTTTTATGTTTTCCTTTGACTTAAAAAAAAAATCAGTTTTTCCAAATTGATTTTTCTTTCGAGTTCTTGAACTTTTACTTCAATTGTTTACATTCTGAAGGAACTGAAGGGGATATTAGCAACCTTATGCAAAGAAAATGTATTATACCCTCATGCTGGCATTGGAGTATCTCAGTTTTAGAAATAGCGTAAGTTTCCTAACAATGTCAGGAGACACTAAAAATTTTGTTGAAAATGAATTCAACACCTTTTTATTGGCTCAGTGAAATTCATAATCAGGAAGTAAAAAGCACTTAACAAGGGTATACAAAAATGAAGCTATTATAGCCTCCTGTAGGAGGAGTTGAAAATAAAAGTCATAGAAATGTATCAGTGTTCTATGTTCTAATATTGCAATTTAAAAAAAAAAGGGGGGGGGGGGGTGTCCAAATAGTCCAGTTTAGTAGGTGTATTGTAGTAGACATCCACATCCTGTTTTCTGCTGCTTCTCCTGTTGAAAAGTTCAGTCTTGGATACAGACAACATACCTTGTTTGGTAACATCTGTGTGCAGACTGCAAAGTATGAAGGTTGGCTGGATTGCTGGAGCTCAGTTTGGGAATTTGGCTGCAGGCTCATTCCTGCTATAGGTCTGGCCACAAGGAATGATATTTTATTTTTCTAGGGGAACAACGGAAATCTCAGGGGAAAAAAGTGAACAAAGGAAAAGAAACGAAAAAGGAATATTATTTTCATTATTTAACAAAGAAGAAATTATTTTCATTCTTTTAATTCAAAAAATGGTCACAATAACAAAAATGTAATACCAAATGCACAAGGATAGGGAAAGAGCTCTACAGAGCAGAAAGACCGTGGCCAAAAAGGCAAAACATTATCTTTCGGCTATGCTCACAGAAGAAAAAACAACATGTTTGAGTATCATTGTCTAGTTGGACTCTGCCGCAATAATTATCCTTTTTTAAGCACTCCACCTTAGCAAGCGAAGGAACATCTGATCTCTGGTACCTCTGTGGAGGGTAGTGGACAGTGATGGCTTTGCACATGTGCGCAGCAGGAGCTGTGTTCCTGGGAAGCAATGGGGCTGCTGCCGAGCAGAGAACAAGAACAACTTACGTGGCTCAAGCTGATTCAGATGTCTGACAACCCCGCTATGTGGAAAGGGCTGAATTCAATAAAACATCACAAAATAGCTAATGTGAGAGTGATGGCAGTGATAAGAGTTGCCTTCACTTTATGTTTGTCACATTTTTCTTCAAGTAAGAGCCACTTTATGGTCTGTGAATGATATCTATTGTCTATCTGTAGCTCCACACAACTTTGACAGTTGCATCTGAGAGCTGTGCACATCTTTTGACTGTGTCTGCTTGTCTCTACCTCTAAAACATCAATATGGATTGTCTACAGAAGACATTAACTGTTAAATTCTTTCTCTGCAGAATGTCTGAAGTTCACCCACCAACTTCTTAACATGATTCAGAGAGCCCATTCTATCAATTTTTCACATGAATCAGTGGAAGACAAGACTACCATGCAGCAATGCAGGCTTGGGGAAGACAGGCTGGAGAGCTGCCTGGTAGGAAAGGGCCTGGGAGCGTTGGTTGACTATGAGCCAGCTGTGTGCCCGGGAGGCCAAAAAGGCCAACAGCATCCTGGCCTGTATCAGGAGCAGCATAGTGAGTAGGAATCGGGAAGTAATAAGCCTCCCTGTAGTCAGCACCGGTGAGGCCCTACCTCAAGTATTGTGTCTAGCTCTGGGCCTCTTACCACAAAAAAGACATTGAGGGCCTGGAGCAGGTCCAGAGAAGGGCAACGAAGCTGGTGAGGAGTCTGGAGAATAATCCTTATTATTATAAGGATTATAATAATAATAGGCTGAGGGGAGACCTTATCTCTCTCTACAACTACCTGAAAGCAGGTTGTAGAGAGGTGGGGGTCAGTCTCTTCTCCCAAGTCACAGGCAATAGGACAAGAGAAAATGGACTGCAAGTTGCACCAGGGGAGGTTCAGACTGGATATCAGGAAAAAGTTCTACATTGAAAGGGTTATTAAGCATTGGAATGGGCTGCCCAGGGAAGTGGTTGAGGCATCATCCCTGGAGATATTTAAAAGACAGATTGAAATAGTGCTTAGTGACATGGTTTAGTGATGGTTTTTAATCAGAACTAGATAGATGGTTGGACTAGATGATCTTAAAGGTCCCTTCCAACCAAGACAATTCTATGATTCTATGCTCAGTTTATTAAAACAGAAATTAGTACATATTGACACATACACTTAAATGGACTGGGGAGCCACATGAGGTACTTATGACCAAAAAGTGCCAGGATATGCAAAAATTTATCATAATGACATTTATAAATCCAGAAAACACAGCAACAATAAGTGTCATATCAAGACCTCTAAATTTCTGACGTTCCTCTTTCCCCTTATGGGCTCAGGATGCTAAAAATATGCTTCTGTGATTAATGCTGCACTGCTACATGAACTGCTTCGCATTGACAAACCTTCAGCAGCTCAATTATGAGTATGTCACAAGGATTATGCAACAAATCAACATATAGGTACCAAAGGACTCCCAATACCCATTTCGTTTTGCTTGCTCATCAGCAAGGGATTTGTAATGCCAAAGCCACCTAAATGTTTGGCTTATATAAAAGAGGAATGAGGTTTGAAGAACAAACCTATCTAATCTCTCCCTTCCTTCCTTCCATGAGATGCTTTGCAAAAATTGTTGTTACTGCAGATAGAGAAAGATAATCTCTCGGGCCTCTTTAGGTCAAAGCCAACCCCTTGAACTGCTCTTGAAACTAACAGGCAGCCTGGTCAGATGACAGAGTAGAGGTGTGACCCTGCTGATGGATCACTGACTCTGGTATTAATTAGTACCCTCTCAGACCTATTGTCATCTCTTTGTGCCTTAATCTGAATTAATGACAGTAGAAGGGAAGAGCTGAAAGTCCAAATGAAGAAGGAGACAGAAGATGCACCAAGGACCTGCTCCCCGTCTGCTGAGAGCACAGCAGATTAGCTGGGTAGGATCTGGAGGTGGATGGTCAGGAACCACACCAGCCTCAAGAGCACAGGTAACCACTGACAGCAACCACAGGAAAGGTGAGAATCTGGGAAGAGCAAGAGTTGGAAGTGCAGGTGAAAGGAAAAAGATGGCTAAAAAGATGGGCAAATGTGACTTTGATCTGCTGGGAAAAAGAAAATTAAACACAACCAGCCAGGATATACCCTTCTCAGCACAATAGTGACAGGGAAAGTTATCCAAGCTTAGCCATTTCCTTTCTTACCCAGAATTTCTGAACTGATAAGTCATGGTACGTCATGCCTGAGGATTAAAAACCACAAGATCTGTTACCAATGTGTGTTACTCACCAGTTCTTTTTAATTATGAAGTCTTAGCCATAATTCACAGTGGATGTTTAAAGATTTTTCCATATGAAGACGCTAATTTTGTGTTTATTGTAATGTTGGGCCTGAGATCCTGGGCTTTCCACTATACAAAGAGAGAAGACCATGTCCATGTCTCCAACAACTTCAAATTTAGAAATAGCAATAAAAGACCAACCAAAGAAAGGAAAAATGAGGCAGCATTCGTTAATGGGTTGAAGAGCAGTAAAAGGACACTGGCAGTGTAACTGTTGTCCTGCATTTAGGGTTAGAAAAGGGTAGAAAAACTCTTTAAGGACATATTTGAAGGCAAATAAAATTGGGAGTCGCTTATGTTTATGAAGGATTCTTCCCACAGTGATGAAAAACATGAGAAGGAGCTAGGAAGTGCTTTGCTTGCAACGGGCACAACACAGGTTGGCACTGTGGACTTCAACAGGGGAATCCACTTCAACACTGAATGATAAAAGTAGTGGTGGGGTGGGATAGTGTCCGTGGCTTTGTAAAAAAGTACAAGTACCTTATAAATTTTTTAAACAATTTTCCACAGGGAGGGGGAAATCAGTAGCAGTACACAAAAAGTGGTCAAAGCAGTGACATGGTCAAAGCAGGAGGACAGAAAAACGGTCTTATTTTACTTTGGACAGATCTGGCCAAAGTTAAGGCTAAAGGTGAGCTGATATCTGAGTCTCCTCACCTGAAGTCAAGAACTGAGCCAAAGATCACAGTTTAGACAGAAGGTGGTAGGTCATTCTGAGGACTCACCAACAAGGAGATGAGTGGTATTTGCATTCATGGACCAAAAGAGAATCAAAAAGGACCAAAGACAGAGTTCTCAAATGCTCTCTTATTCTTAGAAATGAAACATTGGTTGTGAAAAATAAGTTTGGTTTTGTTTATTTTAAAAATAACCACATGGTCTTGCTGTTTCACATCTCCCTGGAGGAGATTCTGCCTCACACAAAAACAAGCATGACAGAAGCGGTTTTCTGTTGCATATCCCGTGTCTCACTCCCAGTGAGACTGTGGTGAAATATGTGACACTTTGGGCACAGTGCAGAACTATGCAGTTTGTCAACGCTAATCTCTGGGGAGGCAGCCAGCTCCTCCAGCTACAGGCAAACAGCAGCAGTACCTCAGCCTGTGGTTGAAACAAATGATTCTGTTGATTGTTGGGGTGTAGAAAAAGAGATCAAGCTGCTCACACCTTGGTATTCCTCCTAAAGTCTGATGGCATCAGGTACTTGACAAAACCACATAAAACAGCAAAGCTATAAAACTACCAACTCCTGACATGAAAGAATGCATTGCAAGGGAACAGGACACTTAAAAAGGGGAAAAAACCCTACATCTTCTCAAGAAGTTTATTATGTCCAAAATTCTTGGCTCTGAGCTCACGACACATTTTGTAGTTTGACATTTAAAAATACAGATCTCAAACAGATGGGTACCTTCCTTTAACATGTTGCCATCATACACAAACAACACTGGGAAGCAACATATGCACCGGGTTCAAACCAAGAGCCTGGAAAAATAGAAGAGCTCTAAAACATTTTCAAAGTATATACTGCCCTCCAGTGTACAGCTGAGTATTACCTCCAGCAGTTGCAACCTATTTCAAAAATTCCAAGTAACGCAGGATAGCGACATCGCAGATAGTGGAGGAACGGGGATAAAATCCTAGCACCAGGGAACAGAGTGATGAGACAGCTCAGGCCCGGACTGGTACAACCAGGAACAAGCAGAAGTTAATCATTGCTGCTGCTCTCCAGCCAACTTTTATGAAAAAGATGGTGCAGGTTCCCTAGCACGAGAAGTCAGGAGAGATTAATTAGGGAGGTTCTGTAGCCCTCCTTCCTTGTCACAGGCAAGTAGCAAAGCACCCCCCGAGCTGGCTCTGCACCTCCACTACAACCAGTCTGTAAGCAAGATAAACCACTGAAGACAACAGAGATTGTCCACAAATGACCAACTGCTTTAACCAGCAGTAACTTCCTAATTAAAGCTTCTTACAAACAAGGCAAGCTTGTCACACTCCTGCTGAAATACTCACCTGTGCAGAGAGAGGTAATTTCCTTGCTGGAACACTTCTTGACACCCTCTTCAGCAGTTCAGCTTTTTCTGAAAAAAGCAGATTTTACCTGGTTTAAAAGAAATGAAATGTGAGAAATAAATCCGTTACCTCTGCTAAGCAGGGCTATGCTGTGCAGAGATGCTACTGCACTACTACGCAATCACTCTGCAGTGTCACGGAAGGTTTTACTCACCACTATGTACTTCTCCTCTGTTTTTTATTTTAGCTTGCCTGTTTAAGAAAAGCAGGTCCTTGAGCAAATGCAGAGCCTTGGTGACAGACTTGGTACACAATCTCTGTTTCCCATTTTTCGTGGTCCCATTTGTGCTTGCAGAATCTCAACATTAAACTGAAAAAAAATCTTAAGCTCCTAATAAGATTGATTTAAAAATTTGTCTTCTAGCACGCTATGGCTTCATAACAATTTTTTAAAAATTTAGAAATGTTCAGATAAGCTGTTACTATTGGCAAAAATCCAGCACAATCTTTATAAATGGTAAGCAATAAAAACTGTACAAGCTGAGTAGGTGTCAGGTGCTAAATTCTGACATTTACATTGCACGCTTAAAAACAGCATTATTGCTGAAATAGAGTCTTTATTTCTGAAACATTCCAAAACAGCAGTATACACAGTTGTAATCAAATATTGTCATATGCCATTATAAGAAAGCATTGATTAGTGCAATCAAATTTTGTAAAAGATCTATCAAAAAGATTTATTTGCATTAAAACCTCATTTTCCATAAGCAATTGTTAATAAAACATCACATTTTTATTCTTTGTATTAAAGTACTGAAAACCAACTGTAGTTTTAGAGATCACTGTATCTTTGTAAGTGCAAGGTGACTTATGCTGCCATTTTAAATACAAAACACTATGACAATAAATTAACAATTGAACAAATGGTGAAAGACCAACAAAACCATGCTGACCCAAGCTGGATGGCAAGTTCCAGTGAATGCTACTTGTTTTGTGCTTCTGCAACATAAATATACTGCTTCATATTGCCAATGGTATGATTTTTTGTAAGATATGTTCCTAGCGCTAAAAAAGTACATTACCCCAAAAATATTATTTATGGCACAGAAAAGTTAAATTATCTCTCTGTTGTTCAAGGTTCAGGCAAGTTTAAATGAAGTATACAAAATAAAATGTACTGGAAACACTAGAAAAAAATTCAAGCACATATGTAAGTCCCCCAAAATTCAAAATAAAATGCATGATGCCTTTACACTGAGTAAATTATCCTCAAATTTCAGTATGGCAAAACTGCCTGGAAATCATTGTCTTTTAGTCCCTTCCAAGGAAATATCCAGGTACTTTGCACATATATAATACTTTCTTCAGTTTCAAATGCCAACACTGCCATTGTTAGTCTGCTAACAACGCAGCTGTTCAGGTCACTGATTAAGTGCAACATTTAGTATTTGATAAGATGTTCATTTTTTAAAAATGACATTGTATTATGGATGGTTACATATTAAAATCCCAGGTGAAATAATACTGTATGACCCTCCTTTCCCAAACTGTTGCTACCCAGCCAGCTGGGTAATGAAATCCGGATTATTTATTTTCCACTGTTGATGGGCATCCTTCATCAATAGCAGCCGTCCCTCCAGTTCCCATCCCGCATCGCGCTGAGCGACGAAAGTGGCTTTGGAGGCTGAAGAAAACTGTATCAAATAAATGACAAAAAACACAAAGGAAGTCATATTTTATAGGAAAGATCAAGGTGACACGTCATTTACTTCTGCAGCAACACTGGCTTTGTGGCTTGCTTGAAGGCATCACTCTGGAATATTTCTGGCTCTGTGCTAATGCAGATGTAAAGATCTAAGGTGAAAAACTAAGGCCACTTTCAATGAGATCTTGTTACTGGTCTTAACAAGATAAAAGGTTGGCAAAAAGGAATTTGGTAAATAACTCTTATGATGCATGGGACCCCTCTAAATGATAAGATCTTGTTCTTCAGGACTAAAATCAACAAAAACCTATTTTTGTCACTAGGTACAGCTGATGTGGATGGAAAGCAGAGATCTAATTGGAAATATTCTTCAAGAAGTTATACTCAGTATGCCTATCAAAAAACCAGCACTTTATAAAAACACTATGCACAGTAAAAATGTTGGCATCTTATCAGCTGAAGTCCTGCTCGAGATCCTCTTATCTCAACATATGATGTCATGTTTCCATCCCACAGCCGAAATCAGAGAGCTACTAGTACCCACTTCACCACTCCTGTAGGAAACTCATTGACCTCTGGGCCACCACCTTCAAAACCAGGCTGCATTTCCCAATCAATTAGGACCTACCGTAAAATGCTTGTTTACTACAGAAATATGGAATGGTTAGAGTTGGAAGGGACCTTAAAGAGCATTGAGTTCCAACAATCCTGCCATGAGCAGGAACACCTCCCACTAGATCGGGTTGCTGAAAGCCCCATCCAGTCTGGCCTTGAAAATTACCAGGGATGAGGCATCCACAACTTTTCTGGGCAACCTGTTCCCATGTCTCACCTTGACCACCTTCTAAACCCTCCAGGCGACCGTTTCAAATAAGAGCACAAAAAGGAAAAACAACCATCTGACTTGATGCCTGATCACCAAATCATTTGATATGAGGCAGGCATCTCTAATTTGCCACAACTATATTTTAGTTAGACCAGGATTTGCTGAAAACAGCGTCTCAGTTCTGTGAAACTTTTTTATAAAGCCAGGTCTCAAGCCTTGTTCTCACATTTCTCTGCTGCTTCTGTGAGTTACTGATGCCTCCTCTCCCTTCCAAATGCCCTTTGCCAGAAAAAGGCAGAAGAATGTTGTACAGCAGGTGGAGTCAGTAAGCTAAAAGCAGTTACCAGAGCAGCTTCTCACCTCTCTGCTACAACTGCTTTTTTAGTGGCAAAAACATTGCACTTAAGTAAAAAAGATGGTTAAACTTAGGTTCAGCCAAGCCTCTTTTGTGTAGCTCCACCTCATTGCAGGATCACTTATCTTTGATATAAATCCAGTTACTTGATTCACAAAAAGGAACTTGCCTCTGAAGCTTTCTGCAACTGTTGCTTTCATTTTTTTTCCAGAAGGAAAAAAAGAGGTAACTACAGTAGACAACCTTCAAGAAAAAATGAAGAGGGCAAAAGTAATGATTAACTAAGTTGAAAATAACTGTCAGAATACTGGTATGTGTCCATAAATTAATCTCTGCGACAGGGCAGTGAACAGGTTATCTTGGCTATTATAATTTTATTTTACAAATTACCAAAAACACACCCTCAATCCTGTGTTTGATCCTGTGCAGTTAGTACTGAAGTTCCCTCATGCAGGCCCTATATAATGTGTCTAACAACCTATTTAAAAGTATCTAAAATGCCACTAACTTGGCTAACTAACAGTTTGGCCACAGGTCTGAAGACACAGCAATGTGCAATTCTGAATGTGCAATTCTCTCTGAAGATCTGATTCATTTAAAAAACAAAAAAAAACCCGTTCAACTTTTAATCTAGTCATGACTGAATCCACTGTTTAGTTTTCAGTATACTGGAAGAAGCTAGACTCCTGGACTGGTAATGCTAGACTCCTGGACTGGTAATGAGAAATACCATTCCTTAGAAATGGCCGCAATGACAAAAATTAATAGTGAGAAAATCTGACTCTGATGGCTGAATTCCTTACAAGAAAATTCCCTATGAACTGAAACTGCCCTTACTTTCCACATAAAATGAAATTAGGGCCTTAATGAACTGTAGGCTGAGCTCCTTACTGCCTGTGCTTTCAGAGTCCTATAAACTTGTCATTCCCACAGTCCAAAGATCTTGAAGGATCATTGGTCTGGTTCTATGGCAACATGATGCTTGTAAGTTACATCTGAAGATAAGAAGACAAAAGCCCAGACTTTCTGGACTATAAATAGCTTTGTTACTGATTTGAATCAGCTGCTAATAAAAGCAGTGTTTGAGTGTTCAGTGGGAAAGTGAGACACTGTAATCTCTTAATTTTATTTTTCTTTAATATTGTCTGTTATATGAAAAGTTACAAAATAGCAAGGGACTGATCTTCATGGCCCAGAAAGTCTCTTTTTCACATGTTGCTATGAAAGATTTAAGAGTTCTGCAGAAGAACACAAAGTGGAGGTAAGGAAAAAAGAAAAAAAGAAAGAAACCCCTCTACTATAAGGAATTCTAACAGAGTGTTCCAGCAGAGAGTAAAGGAGGTTATAATAGAAATCTCATGGTACAGTCTTCATCAAAGAAGAAACCTGTCAGTTCTTTATCAAAGTTTCACTGCAGTCGGTCAAAATCTGTTGTCAGTCATATCGATGTAATCCCTGAGTAACTCAACCAAAAAGAGAATGCAAGGAATTGAACTTATTCTGGATCTAGCCAGTATCTAGTCAAAAGTATAAAAATGGTGTGAGCTAAACAGTTCATCCAACAGAAAACCAGGTGGTCACACAGCAGGCCCTCACAAGAGGAGAGATGCGTGCAATGGAAGAAATAGTTGGAAGAGTTGATGCCAGTTGATAGAATTTTCTCTTGAGAAACTTAATCACCTGTTACAGAACAGACAGCCAAGAGTTTAACTCCCAGCTGGGCTGAGGTGATTAAAACAGACTTTTCCCTCAAGCTTATTTTACTGCTTGCCCTGAAAAAAAAAATGAAAAATCTTTTGGAGACTAAATTCTCTTGGAAAAATGTATTTGCTTAACAGTATAGCTCATTGCAAATACGTGATACTATAGGATACCCTCTTTGCCTATTGTGTCCCAGCTGGAATTTATAAGGTTCTGGTTCAACCAGCAGAAATATCCAGGATATTTCCTCCTTCACAATGCAATAATTTCACAAGTTGTATTTTTACAGTCTACTGTAATTTACAGTAGGGTAATATAGTCTGCAGTATTTACAAAGATGGACGCAACTCTATTTGAGTATTCTAAAATTTGCGCATCCTGTGACAATGAAATAGCAATTAGCACAAACCTGGAAGAACACAAGCCATGTATGTTAATGATAGGAAGCTTCCATTTGTTTTGATTTCTTATTGATGGGCAGCAATCTGTTCTTATTTATATGTGATTACATTCTATCAATTATCATAGTTTACTAGGAACTACCAGTGAGCACTGTCCATCACTGTTACTAAAAAGAAATCTTCATGTATTCAGTGATCAAGCACTGGGAGGTAGGAACCCTTCTGTTTTACAGCCCAGCTTCATATTCAGAAGGAAAAAAACCAAACTCACAATCTAACCCAGAGCCATCCACATCTGGAAAGAGGCCCGTTTAACTCTTACCTTCGAACTGGCTGTGCAATTTTACTTCTGGGTATGCCGCTCCCATTGATGGCCAGAGACGGTCTTGGAAGAGCACTGCGCCCTACAATGCCCTGACTGGCAGTCTTGTTTGGCATTGGGATCCCAGTGTTAGAATAAAACTGGGAGCTGTTGGACACTGGAATACTGCTGCTGCTGCTGCTACTACTACTACTACTACCACCACCTTGTACGGTTGGGCTTACGTAGGCAGTAGCTTTGAGAGGTTGTCTGACGGACACTGGAAATTGTCCCACACTGTGAACTCTGTGTTGAAGCTGTCCTGGTGATGGAACTGTAAAGAATGGTAAGAGAAAGGAAGTGACAAGGTCAGTATGGAACGGGTAAGGCCAGGTAGTAATGCTGATTTTTAGATAGATCTGAATAGGGATAAAACACATCAGTACACAATATACTTCCTAGTTGTAAATTGCTGAAAAAGACCCTTGGATCCAACTCTGCCTCTAGTAACACTGCATTAAACTAAAATGCCCTGTTCCATCCCCATCCTGAACACAAATCCCACCCCATATTATTCCTTTTTTCTCCCCTCAAAGACATTTCATTAGCCATTACAAACACACTAATTCCAACTATGCAATTAGAGTTTTAAAGAGGAGAAAGTAATGAAGGTATGAATTAATCGCTGTTAGACCACTTAGATTTTTGTAAGGTTGCTTGCAATAATCACATTGTGGTTTAAGGGACACTGCATTAAAGCATTATAAAATATCACAGAAGTCTGTGCTTTATATATAAAAACAATAAAGGGTCCTGAATATAAAAGCACATTCAAAGGCTGATGTTATGGAAACTATTTTAGATCAATGCCAGGGTCCCAGAAGCTTTATACAGAGAGATTTTCTAAACAATCCTGCCCCCTGGTGTACTTCAGACATGCATCTGTTTCAGAGTCCACATATCAAAAACAAATTGTTAAAACCCTGAAGTGCATAAACTAACATACCACATACAAACCAAACATTTTTCAAGTCTTTGAAAAAGGGCACCTTAAAAAAAATAATCATTTGAAGACACAGGTGAAAGCACAGACGTGTCATGGAATTAAACAATACCAGCAATTTATCTCTATGGAACTCTTATCATAACACAGCTCCTTAAACACCCCAGCACAGCCGCTTAGGAGAAATGTTTTTCAAAAAATTATTTCAGAAATATCATATCTTATACACACACATATACACATACATAAATACACAGAGAAATACACATTTCTAAAATAGTAAATAAAATTAAACTCTAAATGCACTACCATGCAAAATCAATTGCTCAGTAACTACTTCCATTCTCCTATTCAAACAGGACAAAAATAGAACAAAATAAATCCAGCAGTCAAGTATATTTTCCAGAAGAGATGCAACTTAAGAGTGTTGAGGATATTTGTAAATTCTGCTCAAATTTGCAAGAAAACACCCAAAGGAAAAGGTTTTGCCAACTCCTCCCTTCAAAACCTCACAGGACACGGGAAGCATATCTGCTGCCTGTGTCCAACGAAATCCACTTTTTCCATTTTTTCTCAGAGTATCTCAGTCACTGTGCTAGAAAAGATGGGTTTGATCTTGACTGATTTTGTTCCTGTCCTACATTAATAATTTAACATCCACTAGATGTTAAATCTTCATCCCTCCATCAAGAAGTCACCTTAATTAAAATAATTAGCCACTTTAATTCCCCCACTCAACAAGTATATTATACTTGAAGATATAACCCCCTGTTTACCACATTTGCTTGGAAGCAAGTGGCTCTATTTCAGTAGGAGAGGGGTCATGTATTTTAAGATAGTATTTATACAGTGCACTGTAAAACTAGCACAGTATAAATTACCAAGAAAAACAGTTTTAAATTTTACTATCAAAAATAAAAATCTAAGCTTATATGAATTAATTGCGTTTTTGGTGCTTCTACAATACAATTACTACTACTACTGATTATTACAATTTTAAAGTTGCAACAAAAATTAATGGGCAAAATGGGGAAAAAATTGAGGCGATGAAACTCTCAGTGCATAACAAGATCAGCACAACTTGCTTTCCAAAACAGAAACTCTGAAAAATCCTGAGCGATATTAAAATCCGGTGCAAAAGGAAGACAGTCTGTTTTTAATTTTTCATACAGCAAAGAATCAGCCACTGGCACAGATATTTTCCCACTCTATCAACCCCCTGCACACAGCCAAAGAACACAGGTACTTACTACATGACTGCATCCTTGAAATCCCATTACTCGCTCCATGCAAATTGGAGTCAAAGCTCTGGCTGTTCCTCACAGTGACGGGAGAACTAGCGAAACCAGCGTTATTGTTAATGGTGGGGGTGCTTGGCATCCGAGCGAGGTTAGGCATGCTTCTTCGAAGTTTGTCTGAAGCAAAAGAAGACAACATCCACAGTCATGTCAGTTTCCAACAAATACAAGCAGCCTCTGAGTAACTTCCGTAGAAAATCAAAATGGAAACAAATTATTTCAACACAAAGAAAGGGTGTGCTCTGCAGGAAGAATATGAATATGTTATTAACAGCCTACTAATGGAACCCTTCTGACTCTTGTAACAGCACGATTAATCACAAGTGAATTTAAAGGCACCAATAGGCACTACATTTTCAGAAGCACAAAGATTTAAACACGAAAATGTCGTAATGAGTTTCACATAAATGTGGAAAGTAGGTCAGACGAATCATGCCCTAAATGTGCTTGTTTCTTTGCTGCGAATACAAAAAGACTGCAGCAACGAAGTCAGATGCGGGTATCTACACTGTGGCTGTCTAAAGACAGGTGAGATGAATCCATCCCAAGTGACTGAAGTCTTGCTTTCAGGCACCAAGGAGATGTTACAGCAATTCCATTCAGTACCTAACTTTATTGGCATATTAGGTTTCTGCAGGTGGCCATCTGCAAAACCTGCTATGGTTTGATGCCTTTCAGTTGCCTGGAGCCCTGGGTTGACATGATTTTCAAATCTGGTGGTTCTCCTTCCACAGGCACTCGTGGTGTCTGATTTGGTAGACATTTTCAGAACAAGCCTATATGGCCTTTCACAAAAAGAAAGCTGCAAACGCCCCAAATGTTTTCAGGGCAGGTTCAACAGCTAAGGCAATTGTCTACAAGGTCAGAAGATGCAACCCCACTCATGATAGTTGATTTGGAGAGAGAAGCTGAAACCAAGTCTGACATCTCAAGAAGACTTCCCAACCACAACAGTGTTACGTAATGTAAGGTGAAGCTCTTTTGGTCTCTTCTGTCACAGGGTCAATGGGAGATGACTCAATTCTGTATGATCAGAAGAGACTGGTGGGGGCAGAAAAGCACATACTGAATGACCTGGCCTGAATTGCCTCCCGTGACGTGACAGACTTCAGTAAAGCTCCACTGTGGGGAAACAGTGGGTCATTTGTTAAATTGTCATACACGCCACCAGTAATGCTGGCCTCTTGTCAAGGTCCAGGAGCACAAGTGCTGCGCCCTGCTGAGGTGGTGATGTTTCTCCTGTTACTGCCATCAGCGTGGAGGCCACCAGCTCCTGTCCTTGCCATAGGTTGCAGCGCCTGGTAGACATCTGCCTCCAGTTCTTACACTGCAACAAGAAGGCAGGGGTACACTTGTCTTCTAACAGGCAGCTACGACTGCTGGGCAAGCAGGGCATTTCAAGATCGGTATTTGGATTTATGCACAGGAACAACACATCACACAGAGCTTGGAACTGTTGTTTTGGGTTGACCTCCTAGCTCAAAAAGGGCAAGTTCAGTGCATAGAAACAACAAATTGACTTAAGAATCTCTGTTTATCACTCCACATAAATATGTAACCTAATCAGCACCATCATGAGCTCCTCTAATCCTTAAAGCTGCTAACAACTGACACGTAATAAGAAGTGACAGTACAGTTCTATCTATACAAGGTATTAGTAGTCACTAACAGTAACTTCAATACACGTGATGCCTATGTATCTCCAGTGAACTGAGTCACAGCAAGGCTACATCTCCAGCTGTTTTTTATGACTGGTCTTCATGATATGAACTGGTACAGAATCCTGCAAATAATCAAAAAACATCCTTGCACTTCAAAGGTCCAGCATTTCTAATATCACGTAATCATAGAATCATAGAATGTTTAGAGTTGGAAGGGACCTCAGAGATCATAGAGTTCCAAAACCCCTGCCATGGGCAGGGACAATCCTTGTGCCCCAAGTCCCATTTACTACTGCCTACCTGCCCTTGACACCGTATCACAAACACTAGGCCTGTAACAATGAGACCTTCCTCTCTTCCATGTCAACTAAGGCTGAGTTTGAGTTACCACAGGCAGTCTGACAGAGAAAGACATTGGAAACAGTTTTAATATTCCTGTGAATTAAATACACTACTTTCTCCTATTTTCAAAATCAAACAGTAGGGATGGGAGTAAGATAAAGAGTAATTCAGTGCGAGAAAAGGAATTACAAGGTTTGAATTTATAGGAACTAGAATACAGTCATATTCTAATAAAAACCCAGTTTAACGATAATCCTTCATTCACCAAAGAGTTAGAGTTGTGCTTCAACGACACATCACAGACACTGTCAGCGGTAGAGCAGTGAACATTAGCAAAGGAATTACCACTGTGGTTCAGGCAGGTGGTACGTATTTATAACACCAATATAACAATGATAGAATAGTTACCAGGCTTCCGAAGCTGTCCCAGGGACGCAAACAACAGCATCTATGTAGCTAGTATATGTCCCTATTTCTGAAATACTCATGATTTTGTGAACGGGAAAGGGAACCAGAAAGGGAACTGCCTTCTTATAATGGAATCCTTGGCCCGGAGTGGCAGAAAATTCATGAATATGGGATGCCTGTAGCTACTGATAATTTTGGAATCCTCGCCTACCCTTTAAAATCCTACATCCTGAAATTCCAGGTCAATGTTACAGCACTTGGCAAGGAAAACTCTGAGCAGCAGGATAGTGGTAGGGAAGATGGTACTGCATAAATTAGCTTTTCTAATACTATCTATGCATCACATTGTATAGGCAGAATTCCTTGGACTGTATGTGCTCTTCCACTTGGGGCCTGCATCAGCCACCACGGGCATGATCTGTGCCTCAAATCGTCCAGATGACACAGCTACAATAGCAGGAAAAATAGCTACAGAGGTAGCTTGGATTTCCTCCATGTCGTGGGTGGCCATGTCTTTTGCCTCCTGTTCAATTTAGTCCCTTCTGGTTCCAGCAGACTGCTCTGCTGTTGATTCATTCCATCCTCAGGCAGCAGACTCCTGCTGCACCTGCAAATTCTCACCCACTGAGCATCTGTGTTACTTCTTTGATGGGTCCTTGTGTCTGCCAAGACAAATGGCCCTGAAAAGCAACGAAAATAGCAGGTCAGTTTTGTGTTTGGGGAAAATCCAGAAACGTTCGTCTTGATGACATTTTGCAGCTTTCATCTCCTTGGATGATGCATTCTCTTTCATCTCTTTCTTGAAGTTTGTTCTGTCACCTGTTCCTCTCCTAACAATAGTGGAAAGAGTCTTACAGACCTTCTGTTTGTAAATGAAACGCTTGCTCTTGTGAGCTTGATATATAGAAGCAGAAGGTGGGAGTTACGTGACTTTAATACTATTTCAGGCTGCTGGGACTTGACTAGATAAGAGCTTGCTGGGAATACGAGAAGAAAACAAAAATACTTTTCCAAGCTGCCAGTAACAAATCTTCCCTTTCTAGAGCTCTTTGCTCTCCTAAGATGGATGAGAAAATTAACAGAGAAGAGTAATGAAGGAGTGGAGCTGAGATGCATTTTCAGACGAGAAGTAATTTGCCCAAATAGTCCTGTTTATGACAAATGATGAAATTTGCTACCTCTTCTGCACTAACCTGGTTTAGTGGCAAGCCTAAAAAAATCATCAGTTGTTTACAGTTCATTTTGTTAAGATGTTGATATTAACACAGGTGAGGAACTCTAAAGGCCCTGCATCTTCTACGATATCCATAGTTATTGTGACCTACTGTTGAGTCTCAACTATAATCTAGATCAGAACAAATATGAGGTTTGAGTAGCCATACATAATGTGATGTATCTTCACCTTTCCCAGCCTTCTTTGACACGTAACAGCATGGCCTATAGACACTGTACTATTGTGATATTTGAAAGTGTGAAGAAAATACAAGGATAGGTCATGCAAGGGAGTGAATAATCAGTTCACGGGTGCTACCGCCTTCTCAAAATAATTGGTGCATATATACATGTGCTTGCTGCTTCACGAGTGTTCTTTAGGTGGCGCATGTTGCTCTCGTTTCATGTATCTGCAGAATGATGCACCAAAAAAAAAAAAAAAAAAATCACTCACAGCATGTTTACACTTTCTCCCTTACGTGGCAACCATACCGAATTGCCTGTTGCCTACAGCACAGGAAAAACTGGGCACTGTGAAACACAGTGTCCTCTGCTGAAAACATGCATGAAAAGACCACCCCACAGCACACATCATATTCATTACTGGTGAGAAACAGGTCAAAAAAAACCCAGGCAGACGTATCCCTTATTTTGTCAAACATTGCACAAAATTACAGTAAAGACAGCAGTTTGCCTCTTACCTAACTACTTCAGTTCTGATTTTTTCCCCAGGAAATTCTTCCCCCAGTGCTGTTTCTTCTCTGAAGTCAGCCTGGGATCAGTGGCCCAGCTTCTTTTTGGCAGGACACCAGAACAGGCAGCACCTGTCTTCTGGCTCCAGCACTGCTGGTGGCTGTTCCTGTTCCACCACTTCTCTTCAGGCTTTTTTCCCTTCCCTGACCTAATACTATCACCGGCAGATTAATGTCCACGTAGCGTGCAAAGAGACCATGCCCTGAGAGCAAAGCTGCTACAGAAGAGGTACACTCTTGGTGGGTTGCCAGAGTAGGAGTTCTGTAGGGGATCTTGATAAGTATCATCTTCTGTCTCCCAAAACACCTCATCCAGTGAGGTTGTCCTTACAAGAAGAGCTGATGTTGACTCTACAGTGAAGTACCTTAAACCACATATATTCATTCATTGCTATTCTCTGCAAGGGTTGCCAAGGTTTGATTTGAACAAAAGGACTTGAAAGCCTCACCAAAAGTGCACTATCATTAAGGAATCTGATATAATGAATCGTATTTATTGGCCTCTCAGAGAAACCTCTATCACCTTTTAACAGCTTTTTTTGACATATTTAAACCTTCATACAAGCTGTGCAGGTTCAACTTTGCCTTGTCTGCATTGTATGAACAAACAAGTTTGGGAAAAGCCATAAGGAAAAAATCTGTGCTTTTCTACTTTAAATATTATGTTCTGCATTATGTAGATATTCAGAGTTTGTTCTGAAATCCTTAACAAACTTGTAGGCTCAATTGCAACTTCAAAGATGAGAAAGACAAATTAATCCCTTAAAGTGGTACCTGCATCACACTTGTTATAACACTGATGACAACCCAAATACATCAGGGTCTAGTTAATGGTCTGTGAAATCATCAGTTCAGGGATAACGGTGTGTAAAAATACAAATACAGATTAAGACCTAAAAGTAAATCTTTAAGTTAAGTGAAAGACAGCATTCTTCATGATTATCAATACCTGCATTTTGCTAATGTTGCACACTTCTCTTTTATTCAGAATTATTACTTCATCTTGCCCTGGCTTCAAGGCATACGTCTCCTTCCACACACAGTTACAGCAAAATAAGGAATTTTCCACTATCCTTCCATGACTTCTTCCCACTGACTGCTATTCTCAATATAGCTTCAAAGGTGACAAAACAAGATTTGTTTTCCTCCTTTTTTTTTTTAATGAAGCCTGCAACAAATTTCTTACAGTGAATTCTCCCTTCCTTACTCTGAGGGGTTATGAGCAGAATAACACTCCGTAAATCAGTAAGAACAGCTATTTTCCCACCTCTCTGAACATGCAAATCAGTGTTAAGTCTACACTGAACTAATATCTAAAATGGGGAAGTCAAGCAGGGGGCATCCAAGTACTTGACACAGCACTTAAATGCTTACATGAGGGCAGCTGAATTGGGCCTCTCAAACACACATGAACACCTACATCTCAGCATCTAAATGTAAGCTCTCCTCATATTATACTCTCAAAAGAATTATTAAAGTTTTCCAACTTTATGACACCTTCAGCATATTTGTACAGGTAGTTAAAATTAGAATAAGTACCTCAACTAGCATGCCATACCAAAATTCACTTAAAACCAGGTCATGATACCATTTGTTCTTAACGGCAAAAAATTATACTTGAGCTAAACACATAGGCAAGTCTTGGGGAGACACTGTGTCAAAGCTAAACACTCTTTTGTCACCCTAGACTGAGTGCCAAAATGCAACATTTACCTGCCACTTACTCTTCTTCTATGGAGAGCTCTGCAAGACATCAGACGAACCAGTGGCCAGACCGTTGACTGCACATACAAGAAACACAAACCATCTCTTCGGGGCAAGAGAGAGGACAAGAGATTTGGGAAGACTGTTGGAACAACGGAAAGCAGCACAGCACGGTGGTACATGCAAGTTTGAATAATTATAGATGATGATTTCCACATATATTGAAAGCAGTAACTGAACAGTTTAGCCCCTCCATCTATCACACTCCTCTTCCTCATTTGCCTTGGCTAAACTCTAACAGCGTGGTAACACACTGTCCATCATATTGAGCTTCAGAAAAATTCTTATTTTGCAGTCTACCTCCATTTCAATGTGTAGGAGTTCCCGAAAGACAAAGGAATTGTTGCCAAGATGAGAAATGCTGACGAAATGCTTTCGCATTACTACTCAGAAATACTCGATACAGCGAAAGCTTTGCTCCTTATCTGCCAACAGAACACAGCTGAAGTAAAACGTTTCTCACCCTCAGCATTTGCCACCTACATGGATCAGGGCTGCATGAGTCAGAGGCTGAAGGTGCGGAAGGTGAAGAGATAATTCTCCTCTAAAGATAGTGGTACTGGCTATTATAGGACTGTCTGCCACCCCAGCAAAGTCGCGTGTGTCCGTCTTCTGAGTAATACCAAACACCTCTTGGGGAAAAAAAAAAGGCAACTTAGCAGTAAAACTGGTGGTCTTTTACATGTATACACTTCCTATTTAATAAACTAGGAGTCTAGCATTTTTAGAGCCCTATAAGTACTTTCCGAGGTTTCCATGTGGCAATTCAACACTTAAATTCCACTGATGGAGAATGTGACAAGACTGAAAAAGCATCTGGGGACCATGTAAGAAGCTTGAAGCACCACATCTGCCCTTATTCCTAAATGAAAAATGCCCCATAACCTTCCTTTTATCTCCCCAAGATTCCCAAAAACCCATCACTGCTGTTCCATTCCTCTACCTCCCCAGCAAGAAAAATAACATCAAAATCAACTTGGTACATACACTGTAGTAACAAACACCCATGCCGTTTTACCCTCTTGTCAACCTCAGCCTTCTTTATATACTGCCACTTGTTGATTATACTTCCATGTCATGTCTTACTCCCAACGCGAGTGCTTTTGGCAACAACCTGTCGTGTCTTATGTGTCAGGAAAGCAGCATACATACCTGTAGCACTCTATAAATAGCAACTGTTTTGAAGAACACATTTATTTTCTTGCCCAAGGGCAAGCTGTAACCTGCAATGTTACAATGCAGTCTTGACAGAAAACTGACTGTTTTGAGTTAGTTTGGGGAACAGAATGAAGGATTAGGAAAGCAAGATGCAGCAGGAGGAAGAAAATTGTGTTCATAATAAGGAATGAAAGAAAGGTAACAGCAACAAGGATGCAAACTTAAGTCTTGAGTAACCCTTTAGAGACAAATCTCCCAGGGAGTCTGGAATACATCTCCAATGCAGAGCAAAACGCAACAATAACTCAAGATAGTTTGGGAGTGACATTATCTCCCACTACTTTAAGAGTTTGCCCTACCAGACCTGGAACTGGAGCAGAGTGGTGACTCCTGTCATAAGCACTCTTTGCAGATTCACCGGATAGATGCCTTAACAGCAAAGTCAGGAAAAAGAAAGAATGAACATCTCAAACTCTATTTTGTATTTTACTGTAACCCCAATGGAGATGCATAGGTCAAGCTCAAAAGCCCAATCAGTTCTTCTGCTTAAAGATTTTTTTTTCCTTTTCCTTTTTCTTCTTTCTTCACTTTCTTCACTNGTAACCCCAATGGAGATGCATAGGTCAAGCTCAAAAGCCCAATCAGTTCTTCTGCTTAAAGATTTTTTTTTTCCTTTTTCTTCTTTCTTCACTTGTGGTCACCTTTGCAGCACTTTGAAACAGATTAAAGCAAAAGCTTTCCTGACCAGGTCACAGATTACATTTTGGAGCAAATTACTTAACAATAACATGCCTCAAGCACTTGTGAGGGTTTAAATTGCTTGTCTCAACTCATGGGCTGATCTAGCTGTCAGACACTTCACTCAGTCTTTAAAACAGCACTGCTGCTGTGCAGAGAGAAAAGACCACTTCTCAGAAAAGCATGCAACCCACCTCCATTAATCCTATTTGGTTGCTGCTCTGGAGTTTGGGCTTGAGGAGAGTAGTAGGGCTGCTGATAAGTATTTGAAGGGAAGTGTGGGGAGGTTGGGCTCCTCCTGCAGTCCCGGATACTGGAGAAAGTCTGTGAGTGAGGAATCCCTTTCTGAAAGGGGGAACAGCGAGTCAGCCGTGGCTGCGGAGGCGGGAGGTGGTCAAACTCTTCCTCGTCCTCAAGACTGTAGCGATCGTAGTCTTGGTCACCACACGTCCCTTTCTTCCCCGCATTCAGAGAGACGCTTGAACTGTGCCTTGACACAGATGCCGATGTTGAAGCATAATCTTGCCTAAGACCTGTAAATTCCAAGGACAGAATGATTTGGCTTCTGCAGAGTGATTAACTCTTAACATGCACTTCAATACTGAAAACTAAGCACGTAAATAGACAGTTTTACAGCAAAAATTGGATTTACAATGTCACCAGGCTGAAGATCTGAAGTTGGATTCATCTGATCTAACTTTCAGTGTTCACCTTTTAGGCATCTAAGCCTGAATTATTTCCCTAAAGTTCCCTTTTTAATTAAAAAAAAAATAAAATACAGGCACCTTCCAACCCCACACCATTCTGTGATTCTGTGATTTCCAAAATGCAGTACCTGTGAGGTGTCTTAGATACCTCTCAACATAAGAAAAATTGCCTTCAGAATGCACCTATTTCTCTGTCAACAGAAAGACTACAAGAATATTAAGTTTTTAACTTTTAAACACTTAATTGGAGGAATTAACACTCAGTCCATTAGTTCTCCAAGTTACTGCTATTAAACATTTCAAAGAACCATAGAATGGTTTGGGTTGGAAGGGACCTTAAAGATCCACCCCCCCCCTGCCATGTGCAGGGACACCTCCCACTAGAGCACGTTGCTCAAAGCCCCATCCGGCCCGACCTTGAACACTCCCAGAGATAGGAAATCCACAACTTCTCTGGGCAACCTGTTCCAGTGCCTCACCATCCTCACAGGAAAGAATTTCTTTCTAGTATCTAATTTAACCTTACCCGCTTTCAGTTTAAAATTTTCTACCCCTCATCCTATCACTAGACCACTTCATAAAGAGTCTCTCCCCATCTCTCCAAAGGCCCCCTTTAGGTATTGGAAGGCTGCCATAAGGTCTCCCCAGAGCCTCCTAATCCCCAGGCTTATATTTATATTTATGCAATTAAAACATTGACAATGACATTTCCTAAACTTGTAATCCATATAAATACTCTGGCTTTCCAGCCTCCTTGAATCAGAATTAGTTCCTACTACCAGCCAGTCTCAAGGACAAGACTTAGTGGTACCACAGACGTGTTCTAGACAGGCACGCATCCAGCCATCTCCTAGAACTCTAGTTTTGTTCTGTTTTTTTTACAAACAGCCCTCAGCTTTGACAGATGTCTTTGCTATCATAACGGAAATTTCTTAACATGCCTCCCCCTCCCTCTCAAGTGGGAGTTTCTATTCATGGCTGTGAAGACACCACGCCTGCATGCACGTATACTACTACCACTTCCCATGCGATTAAGTGGACAATAACTGTCACATGGTCAAACATTTGGTACCAGCCGCTATTATAAGGATGAGATACAAACATTACACCTGACACGGAAGAAAACCACCGTTTTTCTTTTAATCTCAGTTTACCTGATTCTTTAAAGAGCTAACTACCTGAAGCCTTTTTTTCAAAAAAAACTCACTCTGAAGGAGNGTTTTCTTCCCAGTTTACCTGATTCTTTAAAGAGCTAACTACCTGAAGCCTTTTTTTTTTAAAAAACTCACTCTGAAGGAGATGAAGGAAGATGCCATTTAAGTAATGCAATCCTTTGTGTCTCTGATAGTCATAATTTGCATTCTAAATAAAAATTCTTATCCCTTTCACATAGTATCAGAAATTTGCTATGCTGTGACCACACACATTTGCCAGCTGAGAATTCAGCTACACTAGAAAGTCTCACACTTATTATGTTCAGCAGAGAAATTAGCAAGTGCTACCAGATGCTCAGGAAGTTCAACTGCTGACAAGTGATCACTCTGGCCTGCTCACTCTTGTTGCTGCAGCCAGATCTGATGTCTAACTACTTCTTCACATTTTTCCTTTATTTCACTCACAGTCATTTGTTAGTTGGCATTTTCTATCAGTCAGCATCTCTGAATTTCTCTTATTTTTCACCTCATCATTGCCTTCTTGATGTCTCACTTGGCACTAATAGGAAGTGAGAAAGATACTGCATTTTTACTGTCAGAGTGACTTCTAAGTCAAATGCCTTTTATTTATGAGTAAAGACATTTTCCCAAAATTACTATCAAGCCAAACTATAATCTATGTCAAACAAACTTTTGGGCTCAGATTTGTGCATAATCACTAGTCTAAAACCAAAATGTCAAATTTAAATGCCCCAATTTGAGACTTAAAAGGGAATTAATTTCAAAATTCATCTGACAATTAAGAAAATAAATGTGGGAGAAAAAAAAATAAAAATCCAGGAGAGCTGTTTATTGTCTTCCTTTCTGATGAAACAGATGCCCCTCCCCACAGCCTAAATAATTTTAATTAAGATGGTAAGACATTGTAAGACTTCTAAATCTAAATGGGCTCAATGGGTATGCAGCTACCAGTTGGGATTCAGAAATAAATAAGCATCACGCTTTGAAAGATGCTGTACCTTTCACCTGAACACCACAATGTGTGGGTCTTTCAATAGGTGACACCTTTTAAGAAAGATCCACTTGATAGAGATCAGACTGAACAGTTTTGACTGTTAGGGGAAATCTGAAAATTCTGAAAACCAAAAAAAGCCACTTACTCTCCTCCTGTAGACGAGCCATGATCTGAACATCAGTGAGATCCTGCAGCTTGTATCCCATGGAGATGGAATCATCATCCAGCTCTGAGGTGCTCAGTTCACTGTCTATTGATGACTGTGGGCTCAAAGGGGAACTTCTAGAAATGTAACCTATGTAAGAAAACATAAACTTTAGTCTGTGAATAGTCATGAGTGAAAGATGGCCAGATATATCTGCCCTTTATGTTACAGTACCTTAAAATATGTTTCATGTAACAGATAGAAGTTTTCAGAAGTGTAGTGCAATCCGCTAACCATTAGCAAAGGGCTTTGATACCCGTGAGAAGTAGTAAGTGTAGGAATGAATCATTAATTTCTCTGGTTGTTCCCAAAATAGCATCACATAGCCCAGACAATGAATAATTTACCCAACACAATTCTGAAACAGCTCAGATTAGTTAGCATAGTCTAAACACATCTGCATTTGAATCCTTATTATGGGACTGTGGTTCTCCCTACTCCGTTCTGAAAATCAAGTGTGTATGTGTCATAAACTTCTGCTCAGTACTCGGATTCCACATCAGAGCCATTTATCTAATCACATTTTAATTGTTTATAATAATCAGATAAATCAATTATTACAACAATTAATACTCAACATTATGCAACACCAGAGAAAGCATTGCCTCCTTGACAGAGCTACCTTCTCCATAGAGCTCTGGATTCTACCTTTTCGCCTGTATGATAGCAAAATATAAACTAAAACACCATTAGTTGCATGACCTAGCTGTTGGCCAGCTTTAAAGAAATATCTTTCAAATAAAACAGTAAATCACTTTCTAATATCTTCTGGACCAGCAGAAGCTCACAGCCCATACAGTGAGAACTGCCGTGACCTATGGCTCATCAGCTGTGCTTGTATCATAAATAGGTTTGCATCTCCTAGCACTGCTCAAAACAACCACTTAAAATTCATCTTAAATTCAGCTGTTCTCTCTGTTCAACAGAAAGAGACACACCGGGAATTACTTTGCTTTGGAAGGACTGTAAGGAGTAAATGCGTTTGCTTCACTTAAATTTGCAAGTTACAGCAGTCCTGGAGGTTTTGCAGAAGTAGTAACAGCTGTGCCCTTTTGGAGCAGCCGTGGAAAGCTAGACAAGGTACCCAAGGCTATCTCCAATATCGTAAGATGCCTTCATTTAGGGACTAAACTACATCCCATTGAATAGGGGAACTTGGACATCTCACTCACGCAGAGACGCCTACACCAGGCATTCAGTCTGAAGCTGCATCTCACCCACAGTGCCCAAACAGGGCTTTCTGCATTGATTTCATGTGTTGTAAAGAAAATTGAGCACAGATCAATGTGACACTGATGATAACTTCCTTGGACCACACCTGCTCCCACCAGCAATAAAATGTGAATGCCTCTTCCCCAGAAGATTATTTTCTCCACTACAGCTTTAGAGAAGTCACAGATATAAAGTGACTCTTGATACCTGTAGTAAAGAAGGAAAAATACAACTCTTTGTAATTTACAGCCCACAGAAAGTGTATTTTTCCTAAAACTCCTTTGTCTCCTGGAAATCAGTGACAAACATAAAATAACTCTTGGACAGACAGCAACCATGCCAGCCTGAAACCAGCTGTGATTCTGTTGGCTATTTTTATAACAGGTAAATTCTCCCTACAACTTTATCACACAGCTGCATAAACATTTCTGTAGACATAATGAAGGGCAGAAATGAGCAATAAAGTACAGACAAAGCTGGGGACTGTTTAAGGTGACACAATTGTGACTGTACTCTCAAATCATTACTGAGAAACAGGATCTATTCACTAGCATCACCGCCCTTTGACACGCTGTGTAACACAGAAGACAAGCTATCCTACTAGCCAAATTTTAGGTCATTTCAAAAAAAATCTCCCTCTGAAATGAGAGTCTATGTACAAACATCCAAACAGCATATTGCTGTTAAATGCAAGCAAGATTAGATTCAATTAAGCAATTTTGTAAGCACAGTAAATCAATAAAGAGATAAGCATTACCTGTCCGTTCAGGGGTTAGTATTGCTTTACTGCAGGTTTTAGAGAAGCTGGGACTATTAAAGCCATTGGTATATGGGGTGAGTCTCGCAACAGGACTATAGGGAAAAGCCAAGGAGACAGGTGTAGAGAAGAGGTTCCGCCATCGGCTAGCTGTTATGGATGCAAGGAAGGAGGGGG
>VZRU01017220.1:0-32046 GCA_013398155.1 Pedionomus torquatus | reverse complement strand
TAGAATAGTGCTGTTAGAGAGAAAAATAATCTCATCTTAATCTGTTCATTATACATTTTTTACTTATAGCAAAAGGAAGATAACAGTCAAAGCTCAGCAGCAAAACAGAGGATCAGCACAGCCTTCCACATGTAGAAGCATACACCAAATTTTCTAGCAAGTATGTCATCTTCGTAATTTCCTATTTACACAACATTTTGGTATACATTGATCATGTAGGTCACTGAATGCCAACACACAAAGTAGCGGAGGAAGTAAAAACCACTACAGTTGATAAAGAAAAAAACACTACAGTTGATAAAATAAAAACCACTACAGTTGATAAAGCTGAAATTGGTAGTGCTCTTCAAGGAATTGTTCACGGCAATCAATCATCATGCAATTGAGTTAGCAGTTAAATTATCAGTTATGGCAGTTCAGAGACAGAGCAGTAAAAGATGTTTAACCATCAAGTGCTAAAAACAACTGTAATCCCATAGCAAGCTTCTGAGCTACCATTTTCCCTCCTCTTTTTACAGCAACAAATTCCAGATTATGTAAGTATGAAGGTTTTTTCAGTGTTTTTGGAGGATCAACCAAATAATAGAACAGGGCACCCCTCCTTCTATGCATTTGCTTACAATAAGCTTGCAAGACATCTGGTCTGCGCAATAACATCACAAAGAGTTCAGAGTAGGCCAAAAAGCTAAAATATTATTTAATTTACCATTTCTTACCTCATCCAGTTAAATATGAATACAGCTGTCCTTTGGTTTGCCTACTTTTTAACATGCGTTCAAAAAGGTAAAATAAACAACATCCACACACTCTCCAGCAATTAAATAAATACTAGAGAGGAAATGGTTTTAAGTAGAAGGAAAAGGCAAAATTTTAAAAATGTAAATTTCAAAGAACCCATTCAAATACACACAAAGCCTGTACAAATGAAAAACAAAGGCTAGTACTGCCTGTTTATTTGTAACAGAATCTATTTTGTCCTGACAGATATTATGCACAGTGACACTCAGGAGCGAGCGAGGAACGTACCTACACCTCGCTCAGAAATCAGTGGCATAACCTTGATGCTTCACGGCTGTATTTTGCTGTGCTAGATGATGTTGCAAACCGGTATTCAAAACCAGAAGGACCCAAAAGTCCTCAAAAGCTATTGCCCATCACATGGCTAGTTAATACCACATATCTGCAGTGTTATTTGGACCTCTTGATCCAGTCATTTCAAGCACTCACAGATATGATATTCAGAGATCTATTTTAAAACCTCACCGTCACCAAAATGATTTAGCAGGACATACAAACTTTATTTTTCCTTCTTGCTAACACCAACACTGTGCAGCCATGGGAATAGCAGGGAAAAGCATCTCACTAGTGGGCTGTCAACTTCATCCTTGCAACATTTTGGAGTCCAAAAGATGCTATATCCCTCCCTACTCCTTTTCTTTTGACTTACTCAAAGGTACTCCTGGGTATGTAAGGACTAAGCAGCCTTTTTTACTCCATGCTATTAAGCCTGCTGCCAGCATAGGCTCAAAGCTGTCTGTCAGGAAAGGGAGAGTAAGCGCAAGGCTGAGTCCAAATGGAGATACCTAAACTACAGAGTGAGACATAAAAAAATACAAACGGTCAGCTTTGCTCATCGTAGAATTATTGCAATTCACTCATTTTTCATTATTCCAGTTCCTTCAAGCTTAAATCTAAAGCTCTGAGATCTTATCCAGGAGCAGCAGCAGCACCACTTCTAGGAAATTGCTCGATATCAAACACCATGAGACTGAGGTCCAGGCAGGACTATTCATCCTTAACACTCACCAACACAGTTCAAAAGTCAAGCATGCAAGAATGCCTGGGCAAAAAAGGCGAGCAAACACAAATGGACACAGCTCTACAAACCAGTAATTAACACAGATCACTGGGGATGAGATTAACTCATACGGAATTAATAACTGCAAATTGATTTGAGGCGTTCCTTGAAAGAAATGCATGCGATAGAGTAGGTCTCGGTATCACATCCACAGCTAATCTTTGTCACATCCACTAGAAACCATCAGTAAGGCACAAGGGATGACACGGCCTTGTAATTTCATTTTTTCTGCCTAACACAAGATCCTGCTTTGTAGCCGGCCTGATCGTTTGCCAGGCCAATTAGCTGTTCTCACCCCCAGATGTGGTCAACCGTACAGCACAAATAAACATCATTCATCACCCTCTACAATAACTGCTGTGAGCTGGCCCACTAAGCACAAAGCAACAGTTATCGTGACTATGAAAGCAAAAGCCCACATGAAGAATATAATTAGTATTTATGGCAAACCAGATGCCAAACTCCTCTTTCAAATACTATGTGTTCTCAAGGAAAGATGGATGCAGAAGCCAGCAAAGTTTATTTCTCTGTACACTAACCCTCTAGATACACAAATCTAAAATATCCCTATTTCCAGAACTTTTGCCACTGTGCTTAAAAAATAAAACTCCACAGGGTTTAAAAGTCAGCAAGGCATTGACACTTTTTAAGCATACATTGAACTCCATTGTTTAGGATCAAATATAGAAACACAGAATCATAGAATGGCTAGAGTTGGAAGGGACCTTAAAGATCACTGAGTTCAACCCCCACTGCCATGGGCAGGGACACATCCCACTACAGCAGGTTGCTCAAAGCCCCATCCAGCCTGGCCTTGTTTTCCTTTGATTTCAAATGGAAATATCAGAGTACATATTGAGTACTTCTGCATTGTTAACACAGACAGCAAAATTAGACTTACTGAAATCTTGTACTAATGTCAAAAACATAAGAAGGTATGTAGGGAAGCGAGCACTACAAACACCTAAGCAAGTACATAAACTAATGAAAGTTTCTAAAAATCTGAAAATTGTGCAATGGATAGTAATGTTATGATAGTTATTTTGCTCCAAATTGATTGTGAGACTGCCCTGGTTAGCATGGTAAGAGAGCACTACAGTACACATGGATTTGCTCTTCATTACCCGTTCCCAATAGGCTGTTTTCAGAGAATGAGACAATGTTGTTAAGACCTTTATTTTCAATGTACAAGCTGAGCTGCTCAGCTCTGAATTTTAAAATATTTGGGGGTTTGTTTAGTTTTGTTTTTTCTTAAAGCGCCAACACTGGTTGCCACAGATAAGATAAGGAGCCTCATGTACCTTTAAAAAACATGTACCTTTATAAAAAAAAAGGAAGTTTCTAACTCACAGCTGAATGGAAACATGAATAATCCTGCTCTGAGCACCTTACACTGAAGATGCACTGAAGGCAGAAAAAGTACCAGCCAAGGAACAGAAAGCAGGGGCATCTAAAGAACCATCAAGAGAAAAGAATGCAAAAATTCCATTTGATTTACTGACAGCAAAGAACTAAATGAAGTAACAATTTTACTTTTTGAAGCATGAAATCCTTGACCTTACACACCAACAGAGGTACTAATATTCTCTAACACAATAAGCAGAAATTGTCCTAGTCAAAGTCTACAGTTAGACTGGAAGTGCTCAACTTTTCAGGCTCTATTTTCTTGGATTTGGTTAATTCTTAGTAGCTAGACTACTCATAACATACTGCGCTACACAACGTATACCAAAATACTTTTTAAAAGGACTTGTCAAAAATGACTACATAATCCATGAAAGCATATTTTTGTAACTTCCCTGGAGATACCAAAATGCTAAAATAGGTGAGAACAGTAGCTCACGTAGAAAAATATGAGCAACTACATAAGCACAACTACTCACCACACTGACTCCTGTGAATAATCAGCATTTGAAAAGAACTGATGGAAAATTTCACATGAAAACCTGAATTAGTAAACATCTGCAGAATTGCATGGCTCAAAAGGAACACAACACCCTGCAAAACCAGAGCGTGCCGTAACATATCTAAAGCAAATCCTCTACCAAAAACAACTTCTCATTTAAGATGCGTGAGGTACACAATTTCTAAACATAAAGAACCACGTTTTTGAATGTAAAGATGAAATTTTCTGTTCAAATCAATGGGAAGGTTCACAAGATGGGACACAAGGAATAAACAGCCTAGATGCTCATTAATTTAATTTTGTGGTGTTACACAGCTGTAAACAGAGACAGACTAAATACAGGCCCCGTACTTGATGAAGCAGATGTACTTAAGGGATTTTATTAAGAAAAAGAAGAAACCAAAAGAAGTACACACACATTTTAAAAACCTTCAATTTTCCTAAGTCCATTATGAAACTCAGTGAACTCAGCTTGACAGAAGAGTAACTCACTTTCACTCTGAGCAGCACAAAAAAAAAAAATTATTAAAATCACAGAAATCAATAAGGCCATAAATAATTGTGTTGTGCTACTGTCTACCCACACTAAATCCTATCTTAGGTGCCATCTCGCTTGTTTTTCCCCACTCAATTTGCTTCAGTTTTATGTAGGACTTCAAGGCCAGAGCCAAGCAAACTTCCCAAGCTCGAGTTAAAAATAAATTAAGTTGTACATGTTTGCATACAGATACTAATTACACAGCCCAAAAAAAAAAATACTCTTTTGAGCCAGGAACTGGGGGAATATTTACAGTTCTGGCAATCCCGTAACTGCAAGTTCTAACCACACAGCACTTTCCTGCCAACGTACTTCCCTCAGAGGAGGAAACCCAAACCGCTTCCCCGGTGGGTCCTGCATATGCAGGGTTGCACAGCAGCCACACTTAAAAGCAAAACATCTCTCTCAGAAGTAAAACGCAGGGTCCTGCACGGGAAACGGAAGTATTTTGTTAATCACTGGAGAAATTAAAGAGTGCTAGAAGGGAATTCAAAACCCACTCCTTACCGTAGAGGAGAGTATCTAAACCAGCTAAGAGGTATCACCTCAGTGAGGCGCATCTAGTTATCTCTCTCCCAAAGATGGTTATTTATCCTCTGCTTTCAGTCCCTGTAAAACAGCGATTCAGAGTCTGAAAACCCTTCCTGCAGTCAGACACAAATGTGGGAACAGACGAGCAGCTAACCTGTTTGAAAAGACAGCCAGGGGAAGAGGAGATGAAGGCAGTCGGCACTACTGGCTCGACGCTGCTGCTGTTGGGATGCTTGCTCAAGAAGATGCTGCTCACCAGCCTGAAGAGATTTACTTGGGTCCCTGGAAAACTCAGAGCTCCTGGTAAGAGCCTGAAGCAGTCTGAGGCAGAAGAGAGGTGCTAGATCCTCAACCACAACCAATGCTCTGGTCCCAACTCACAGCAACAGATCTTTAGGCAGCTAATATTTACAATCAAAGCCTAAGTAGATACTGTCTTTAAAGTCCCTCAGCAACTCCCAAAGACATGGACCTTAGAAGTAGGTACAGTCCTTAAGTCTACTTCATAGAATGAGGTCTGCAGCTTCTATGCTCCAAAGAGGTCAGTAACACCTTCCAGCGTTTATTTGAACCCAACACCTCAAAGCTTTCTTTTGCAATTACCAGTCTCAAAGTCTCTTTTTTTCTTAAATTTGCATTTTTATTAGTTACAAGATTGCAAGTTCAGGACCCAAGACATCACCTCTAGTGACTGTAAGAGTAACTCCCAGTTTTACAGGTACAAGGCAATAGTCAGGGGTACATACACATTCCCATCTTGCTGGATAATATTACGCAATGAACATCTCCAGTTTTCAAGCAGCACATTGCTCATTCCCTTCTCTCACAGCCATCAGCTGTGGTCACCTCAACAGCTTGCTCCAGCACATGCGATTTCCTAACCGCAGCCGTAGCTCCCTCAGCCATCCAGGTAGTGGTAGAAACTTTGCCGTCAGCACGGAGCTACACTTCATATGTTTAATGCACATTTTCAGTCACATTGAATCTGTTATTGCCTGAAACCACTTTTCTGCGCTGCCACAACCAGCTCACAAAATGCTCTTGGGGCTTGTTTGCTGTCTCTGTCCCTTGATTTCTTGGTCAAGAGAGGCAAAGCGCCACCTCTTCCCCAGCTGCAAGGACAACAGTGAGAAATCTCCTGAACGTAGACTGCACAAAGGGCTTTCTTTCAAGAGTCAGTAAATAGGGGTCTTCAAAATGGAATTTAGCGTACATCCCTACCCTTGAGCCTTCATATTTAGACTACAACAATTGAACAAATACATGCAAACACTTCTCTTTGGTTTTTGGTTTTCTACACTAAATCCTATGGCTTCTAAAGTCCTTAATATAGGTCAGCTTGCGAGAAACTACCTGGCAATAAAATGTCTTCATTTGATTGTCTTTTACAAGAACGTTCTCTCCCTACAAAATTCTACGTTTTCACAGTGGTTTTAATAGTATACAGGTACACGTACAGTTAAAAAGAAATTAAATACCCACCTCATGCTACTTCAAAATAATACAAAGTAATCAAGCTCAGCTTCAAATGTCTAGTGAAAACAGCTGCTGTTATACTTTGGATGCACAGTGATAAATTAGGAGGAGCTGAGAAAATTAATAAAGATTGCTCACTTTAAGCCTAGGAAAACTGGAAAACAACGTTATTTTTAAGATTATGAAAAAGTTTGTTTCCCAACTCATTCACATACAGCAACTCCTTTTTTGAAAAAAATATTAAAAAGATCTAATATTGGTGCAGAACAAGAAAGCAGTTCAGCTGGTATGCACTGGTATACAATGGCTTGGTATACAAAACTGCAACAATACCTCAAGAGCTGCCCCAGCAAAAATAGCACAGATCTCTTTTAAAGGTACAATCGGAAAGTCTGTCTAAACTGCAGTAGTTTCTAGGATTTTCAGTTGGCGCACCAAAGCAATGCAATCAGCAGGGGTGTTGAGAATACTGCAATTGGTGACAAATATGTTAGTTTAAGTAAGATTCAGGAATGACACACTTTGTCTGACATATTCCAGTTGTGCCAATGATTATGTATCAGTGCGAGCAGGGAAGATTTGCATATTTTTCAAGACAGATGAACAACTCATCTATTTCAACATAATTCAGTGAAAGGCTGACCTGAAAATTGTCTTTGGGCACATTACATACTGGAAAAATGACCATGCTGCTTTCCAGCTGCCAATGTGCTGAACTGCAAAGAGATTCCAACCACCATTTCTCTGACCCAACTTTGTCATAGAAATGATTTTATGATGTCAAAGTATTTGAGAGACTAGAAAGGACATGGAATAGAAAGGTATTTTTCTACAAAAGGTTTTCTACAAAACTCCTACATAAAAGAATGCTGCACCTTAGCAATGTGCTTTGGAGGGCTGGGTTGATTTGTTTGTTTTTAAATTGTCTTTTTTTTTTTTTTTTTAAGGCAAACTTTTTACCAAACAGCTACATAAACAGACAAGCACTTGTGACAGACAAGGCTTTCTGAAAAATATAATTTTATCAGCATTTATTTTCTTTCTGTGTGCTCAAATCCCCCTGAATGTATAGGTATAAAGGCAAATTTTGGCTATTACTTCTGATTTTCTGATCAGAAGTAATAGCCAAACTTGGCTTCCCAGCTCCCATTTTTTTGAGAAACTGGACAGACATTACGCTGAAGTATTAAGCCCTAGATGTGACCTAGGGCTTAAATATCTGTTGCTTCCACAGGTCCCATGCTCAGGAAGTACTATTTTATGTAAACTGCCAGTCTGATGCATTTTCATTCCATTTGGTGGATTCTTAACCAGAACCCATGAACCCAAGCTCTCACATTTCAGCTGACTTGAAATAAGATACATCTTTTTGATCAGAAGACTCATTCTCATGTATTACTATCTAAGGTAACCTGGAACAAAGTACATAGCCCCAGATTCTTCTGCCAAACTATTAGCATTTCATTCATTAAGGAGAAGGTTTACCACAGTTAATTTTAGGAGTTTTCAAATAAGGAATTAGGAGCCTTCTGAAATAAGGAAATCTTACCAAAGGACACTGTGAAAGCAAAAATTTACACGAGAAGACTACACAAATTCACAGAAGAGGAACCAACCAAAGGTTAATAAATCACATCTAAATCAGAGTTCACATCTGGTTCAGTCAGTCTCTGAACTGGAAATAGAGCTAGAAGGGTGTTGGGGCAGGCATGTATGGGATTTCCCCCCATTCTCACTTTCTTCTACTATCTACCTATGGTGATTTTCGACGCAGGATCCCATGTCATATAATAAAGATGTCCTTATGTATAGACACTGACAGCTGACCTAATCACCACGATATGCAATATACTCCAAAGACAAAGGTCGGAGCATGATTCATCTAGCCTCCACGTTAAAAGGACGAGCTGTGCTTGTTTGTCTGCGCTGCCTACAAAGGCCGCCCAGTGTGACTGGCTCAGATACAGATCTCTGCATATATTCAAACGAAATTCACTCTGACAGCATTCATTACAGGGAACAATAAACAGAGCTTAAAAACAGATTTCAGAGACTGCATTCAGTTTTCCCTTTGTCTAAGCAACTGAAAAAGATGACTCTTTTGCAGCCCTACAGTGCTCGCATCCATCCTACTGGAACAGCAGTAGATATCCCAGTACAGCTGCTGAACACCCTTCTCAGCAGCAGTTGCACTTGAAAGGGGGGATCCTTGCTACCTTCCTACAGGATAATGCTTTATCTCAATCCTCCCCACGCCACAGAATCAGAATTGTTCAGGTTGGAAAAGACCTTACAGATCAATGAGTTCCAATCTCCACGCCATGGGCAGGGCAACCTCCCACTAGACCAGGTTGCTCAAAGGCCCATCCAACCTGGCCTTGAACACTTCCAGGGACGGGGCATCCTCTTGGCTGTACTGGTACACTGTACCAACAAGTACAACCATCCCTGAAAGACTCCATGCTGAAATCAGATTAGTTATCCAATTTGTATTAAAAGGACCTTTTTGTTATTTTTTTTTTAAACAAGGAGGAGTTCCTCATTCCTCTTTACCAGGAAGATGGAATCCAGTTGTACCAAGACATTTAAGGGAGAGATGGAGAAGCAGAAAAGAGCAGCAGGATGGTGGGGCTGCTGAAGGTAACACTGCCTCCAAAAGAAACACATGTCAAAGAACAATCTCTAGGATGTGCCAGAACACAGGCAAGATGGACTCAATGTCTGACACTGTTTGCTTACATATACAGCACAGAATAAACCAACAGCATTTTAATAGTATTTTAACAACTAGCAACAAAATGAAACATAATCATACAATCATCTAGGTTGTAAGGGACCTTAAGATCATTTAGTCCAACCAACAACCTAACTGATAAAAAACCATCACTAAACCATGTCACTAAGCACCATGTCAACCCATCTTTTAAATACCTCCATGGATGGTGCCTCAAACACTTCCCTGGGCAGCCCATTCCAAAACTTAATAACCCTTTCAGCACAAAAAATTTCTTAATATCCAATCTGAGCCTCCTTTGACGCAACTTAAGGCCATGTCCTCTCATCCTACTGCCTGTGACTTGGGAGAAGAGACCGAACCGAACCTCTCTGTAACCTCCTTTCAGATAGTTGTAGAGAGTAATAAGGTCTCCCCTCAGCCTCCTCTTCTCCAGGCTGAACAACCCCCAGCTCCCTCATAAGACTTACTCTCCAGAACACTCGCCAGCTTCGTTGCAGTCCTCTGGACATGCTCCAGCACCTCAATGTCCTTTTTCTGGGGCAAGAGGTACAAAACTGGACACAGTACTCAAGATCAGGCCTCACCAGTGCTAAGTAGAGGGGGATGATCATCTCTCAGGTCCTACTCACCACGCTGCTCCTGATACAGGCCAGGATGCTATTGGGCCTCTTAGCCACCTGGGCACACTGCTGGCTCACGTTCAGCTGGCTGTTGACCAACACTCCCAGGTCCTTTTCTGCCAGGCAGCTCTCCAGCCACTCTTCCCCAAGCCTGTAGCACTGCATGGGGTTGTTGTGACCCAAGTGCAGGACCCAGCACTTGAGCTTGCTGAACCTCATCCTATTGGCTTTAGCTCATCAATCCAGACTGTCCAGATCCCTCTACAAAGCCTTTCTGCACTCAAGCAGGCCAACACTCCAACCAACCTGGTGTTGTGTGCAAACTTAATGAGGGTGCACTCAATCCCCTCATCCAGATCAATGATAGGTATGTTAAAGAGAACCAGCCCCAATACTGAGCCCTGGGGGACATAATAATAGTAACCACCTTACAACACTCAAAGGTTAAAGAAAATCTGTCACCATGATATGCAGACAATGAACGTAAGGCCACAGAAACATCTTCCAACTCTTACTGTGCCAACTGTATAGACCTCCAGCCTCAGCCTGTTACAAATTACGCATTTAACCACTGTTTAAACCCACCCAGCATGTACCAACTGAGATCGGCAAGGAAGCCACCATTTAGTCATCTCAGCTCATACATCTACCTGTGATCTATCTTCTTCTACAAATGAAGTGAGAACAGGATGTATATCCCTGCCAGAAAGAACACAGGTTACCTTCCCATGCAAAGGGATGAGAGGAAGACTCAACCCCAATAACCTAACATCATCTTATTCTAAATGTAGTGAATCCACAAGAGACTCACAGGTTTGTTAATACCACACAGCAAAGCAGAGCTGCCAAGAGACCCAAAGAAGCTCTCAGGAAGCTAGTGCATCTACCTAGAGAGGGGTAGGACCATAGAAAGAAACTAGCATCTCTTCCACAGTCAGCACACCTTCACTAGCAGCTAGCTGCACCCAGATTGGTGGGTATAACTAATCGGGTCTCAAATAATTCCAATAACCTTGCAGAAAGCTCCACACTGTACTGCTTCATGAGTGGTGGTTTCACTCCTCTAACGTGAAATAGCATCTTTACACAGATTGTTGCAAAGTATTAAATGTAAGCAAAGCAGCCGCAGAAGTTATGACACACATACCACTTTAACGCCATCTGAGCATCATGATCAGCATGAATAACATTTTACTCACTGCCTGCTAATCCAAAGGGAAAACATTTTGGTTGGCACAATCTGTGACACAGGTCACATTTTCCGTTATAAATCACAGGTCTATCATTGATTCCACACATTCCAATGTTACCGTTGTGAGACACTCATATTCTGTAACATCACCATAAGCAAAAATCAGAAATCGCGTGCTCATTACATAAGCATTGTGAAACTCATCCCAACCTTATTTTCCTTCTTGAATTCATCACCTTTGGTAACTGCTTTGTCTATATTTCAGTGAGAGTGTGATACACCAAAATCCCAAAGAATACTGTGGAAAGTGTATTTTGCAATCACTCAATGGAGGTTTAGATACTCCACCTGTCCCAATACTCCAAAAATAGCAAAACCAGCTATATTATGAACTGAAACACATCTTTTTTGCCTTTTCCTCTAATGATGGCTCTGAGGTCTGAAGCATCTCCCAGGCCTGAGACATAGTATGTGCCTATAAGGTGTGTCTCAGGACAACTCTTCCCTGTCTGCTGCTTGCAGAGTCCTGACAACCTTAGTCTGTTGCGTAACTCACACTCTTTCAATCCAGTGGATGTTTGTTCTGCAGAACAGCACGACATAGTCTCTCTAGGAGTCAAGGGAATGTCTCCAGACAAGCAGCAGCAAGGAGTACACAGAAGGAGCTGCAGAAGTCACCTCCACAACTCAACACTCGCAGCATCCTCATCAGAGGTACTTGCCCAGGACGCAGCTCTCGCACAGCAAAGCATCAGTGACTGGGAGTTTGACATAATGCCACCATTCTGTGGAGCACAGCATTCAAAAAAAAAAAAAAAACCAAAACAAAAACCTATATACAGAAGAAGGATCTAAATCTGTTTTCTCTGACTCGAAACTGCCATACTGCCATCATCTCTCAGAGAGGTGCCTTTAACTGTAATGGGCGTAACAACATATGCCCATGGAGGGGGAAGAAGGTGAAGTCTTGGTAACCCCACCTGAAACCAAGTTGTTTGTTGGGTTTGTATTTTACAGTTGTCCCTGGCAAAAGTTAGATAGAGCTACAGAGTGCTGACCAGAACACACAGTATTCCCCATTTCTGTATAAAATGTGTCGTTATGTCACTAGTGTTCAGGTCTGCTGTAAAGAAATAAAGAAAGTTTACAGTCTAGAGCCAGGCCCACAATCTAATCACGATATTCAACAAAACTGCCAATTAAACTATCTTAACCAGGAGAAGAGGCAAAAATAACTTGTGCCCCAGAAAGAGTACTTGCTGTCCCAATACCAAATCACAAGGATGAGTCGTCCCACTTTGAGAAGGAGAGTAGTTACCTGAATTGCTATTTTTGAGAGAGTCTTGAAACCACTTTATTGAAAGGATCTAGGGATCTGTAGGTCTACAACTCCTCCCAGGAAAGTTCCCTGGGGCGTGCCGAGATCTCTAACTCACCATTCTCGCTATTTGAGATTCCGGATCAATGAAGAGAGAAACCCAGTATCATATATAAGCTTAGTAATGCTTGTTGGGGTGGGCAATTTGCTTGTAATACAGGCCCATGATCATAAATATCTGCATTTAAGTAAGCACTTCATCATCCTAAAAAGTATCTGGTGGTAAAGTTGACTTAGAGAAATCTGGCCTGTCACTTCTTCAGACACGGTTATCTATTATTCAGGAGCAAGCTTTCAAGCTACTAAAATCCATCTGGTACATACACTGGGTATGTGACTCTTGTTACAGGTCATCCTCTTCCCCAGTCACACAGTTCTGTGCCCTTAGGCTACCTTGGAGTTTGCCTCAGAGGAAGGAGAAGCAGCTTCATGCGCCCTATTCACATAGGAGGTACATCCACCCACGTAAATTTCACGTAGGTGCAGCAACAATCTGTCTCAGTTGCAGGAAAAGCTGGTAAACAGATTCATTTTTGGACAGTTCTGTACCAAATTGTTTCTTGAACTACTACTTAGGATAACTCTTGGGCATCCCTCTTGCAGCTCAAAGATACTTCTTTCCTCAAACCAGTCTACTCCAACAGATCCACTTGATTCTCTGAATTGCTTAATAAAAGACCAAGTAAACCTGTTGGTGTAGGGGTATTTTGCCAATACAGTCTAATAAGATCTGTGACTCTACACCGAGGAAAGTTTCCTTTCTGTCAACACCCTACAAGCATTGCCATGAACTAATGAAGTTCTACCAATATAAAGAAAACTTTCAGAACAAATATATGTGTATACCAGGGACTTCTGCCAAAGCACGTCACGGATTCACATCTTTTCACATTCTTGATGAACAAAGCTATGCTGTATTCAGGTCTCCAGCACAGACCTGACCTTCCTGACACTTGTACAATGGCAAGAGTACAACATGTAGCTCTGTAAGATCCATCAGAAGAACCCTGTGGTTCTTCAGAAGCAGCTCTGGGAATCAAGCTCCAGAGTTTTAAACAGTTTCTAGTGATCACTGCCATCCCAATCAAGATCAAGAACTTACAGTATTTTCAGTCACGTGGGAACCAATAAACACCGAATCTCAGTTTATCATATTTTTAACCTCAAATATAAATCAGAATACTATTCTCAAAGTTATCTGACATGCACCCCAAAGAGCATACATTCAGTGGGCAAAATACCTCAATGAACTAACATAAGGATAATGTACAAACCACAAGAAAGCCAGTTGAAGACGTCCAGTGCTTTCAACACTGGATCAACACCATCTTTTTCCTACTAAATTTCTACTACTGTAAGCTCTCTACTACTTCTATCTACCACATGAGATGTAATCACAAAAGATGTTCATAACACTGATTGGGTTTTTGATATTATTTATTTAGTTACCTCATCTCCTACCATAAGACTGGAGACACTTGATTCTTGTCCCAGGTTAATTTTACAGTAGTAGAAGGCCTGCTTTTAACAGAACTCATTTCAGTTTACCGCAGCATAACTAAAGGCTGGAAATTAATTTTGTTGGATGACCAAAAAGTTTCAAAAAAGTTATGGTACGTAAGCCAATCAATCTGAATTTTAGCCGCACAGCAGGTTAGAGGAAGAATGTTTTACAAAGTGCAGCACCTCCTCTTTATTTAATAAACTTTGTGGTCTGTATTTACCTCAACTAATCTCTAGTGTTCAAATTCGATCTCCAGTCCTAGTGAATCAATTATGCTCCTCTCTGTCCCTCCCTGTCACTGGAGCAAAAGAGAACTCATGCTTTGCAGATGCGTCTGTTTTTCAATTAGTCCCTGATTTCAAGACTGAAGTTTAAGAAGAAGTATACAAACCTTACCTCGAAAGAACTTACAGCATGTTTAACACACAGAAACAGAAACATAGATGGTAGCTAGAGAAGATGTGACCTGAAAGTTGAAATAAAAAGATTATTATGATATTCCTTCAAGTTGCAGCCAAGTGACAACTATACTGATACGTATCACTCGTGTGGCATTGTACCACATTGTACCATTGAAGTATTGGAGCTAGGCTGTTTGATGTGCTCCTGCATGGTGTGTACAGCCTGCATGCACTGACAGGATCGATTCTTAAGGTCTATTTACATCTTGATAACACAACAAGGGTGGGTTAGGGCTTCTATGTGCCTATATGCTCCATATACAAGAGTACCCTTCAGGGTTACTAAGGACACAGGCAGTTTTTATCTCATCAGCAAGCTGCTTTCTACATAGCAAAAAAATACAGGTCTTGGGTATTTTCTTAACTTCAGTCAGTTTTCAAAACCAGTTAGCCTAACAGGGCTTTTTATGCAGAAGTAAAACTCCCTAATCTCCTGCAACTGTACATTAGATGTCTCCAATTCAACCAGCAAAAAGCAGTTTTAAAACTGCAATGACAGCAGTGCATCCACACTTCTGGAAATGCTGTTTTCACCCCTTAGAAAACAACAGCTCCTTTGTGATGTCTAGAGTCTTTGTGTCTTTGCACTGGGAGGTCTAAGATCGTCAGTGCCATCATATTTATCTTCCTGTGCATTCAGTACAGGAGCTGAGTCATTGCAACCACAGCAGTCCCACAGAACTCTGTTGGACAGGATCCCTTTCTACACCTCAGGTCTCAGGAGCTGAAGAGAAGACTGGAGAAGACAGTAGCAGAAGCGACATTCCAGAAAAAAAAAAAAAATCAAATCAAATCACATCAACTAAACCTAGACACAAATATATAATAATTAGGGCAAATATTCAACCACAGTGTAAAAAAAATAACATTAAAAAATGCCTCCCAATATTAGGGAATAAACCACTTCTTGAAATCTGTATTTATTTTTTAAAAAAAAGGGCTCAGCTGCTGTTCACAAAATGGAGGAAGATGAAGGGCAACTTTGCCCTTTCACTCTGTAATTTCACCCTTACAGGATTCTTCTAGGATGAGGATCAAGGTCATTTAACTCTTCTCTGCTTGATTTAAAGGACAGGTATTGGTTCAACTTCCCTTGCAGATCACTGCTCAGCTACTATACAAGGCACTCTCATGCTCTTCTGCTGAAGCTGTGCTATTTCTTTAATCTTTTTTCATTGGACTACAGGAAAACCAAAAAAGACTCCAATCTAGTGGTTTGTACACCGCTTCAGAGAAGGTAGCTAAGGTTTTGCTCCAGTTAGTAAGAAAACTTCATTTCCACATGCCACACAGGATGTACAACAGTTTTCTTAAGTGGACATACTGCTAAACAGATATGCTAGCAAAAATTTGAATCAAGGATGCTGTGTCCAACTCTGGAGTCCTCAACATAGAAAGGACATGGACCTTTTCGAAAGGGTCCAGCAAAGGGCCATGGAGATGATTAGAGGGATGGAACACTTCTATGAGGACAGGCTGAGAGAGCTGGGGTTGTTCAGCCTGGAGAAAAGAAGGCTCCAAGGAGACCTTCTAGCAGCCTTCCAGTATCCGAAGGGAGCCTACAGGAGAGCAGGAGAGGGACTTTGTTGCGAAGTGTAGTGATAGGACAAGGGGTAATGGTTTTAAATTGGACAAGGGGAGATTTAGATTGGATATTGGGAAGAAATTCTTTCTTGTGAGGGTGGAGAGACACTGGAACAGGTTGCCCAGAGAAATTATGGATGCTCCATCCCTGGGAGTGTTTAAGACCAGGCTGGATGGGGCTTTGAGCAGACTGGTCTAGTGGGAGATGTCCCTGCCCATGGAAGGTGGATTGGGACTCGATCTTTGAGGTCCCTTCCAATTCTAACCAATCTATGATTTTATGATGTAATTGGTTTTGTTCAGAACACAGCCAGCTGTGGCTGCAGGGAAAATATAACTCATTATGTTTCCTAAATTTAAAATTTCTGATGGCAGAAGTAATTCTTTTTTCTTTTGTACATTATCAGCCGCAACAGAGGCAAGCACAACAGGTAATAAGGAACCTGTTCTGCAACAGGCTCATAGAAGGACAATTTCCCATCCTTCTCTTAACAGTGTAGGATAATTAAATAACAGGTGGAATCCAAGTATGTGTGTCTGCTGGGATACAACTTTCTTAATCATTTATCATAACTTCAAAACATTAACCCTAAACCGTATTTTTTTCTAACCTTATAGGTTAGTTCTGAAACACCCATAAGCACGTTACAGCTTCCCCTTCAACCGCCTGTACCTGCCCTCTTTATACACAGATTAAACCTCTTGGCAGGAGGGTTTTGCCAGGAAGCTTCTCCATCTACAGTTTCTGAGTCTGACACCCTGCTCCAAGATGCCACATTCCTTTTTCTTTATGCAAGTACTACTTGTGCTGCCTATATTGAATAAGACTGGAAAAGCTAAATGTTAGGCTGAAATTGAGGTCAGAAGCAGCACTACCCTCCAGGACCCCTGTGGCTTTTCAGATAAATATAGCAGGTGTCACAATCGTGTGCTTAATACGAGAAAGCATTAACACTATTACCCAAAGCAGAGAAAAGATACAAAACCCTTCAAAAATAAAAAATACTGTAAAATAGGTTTTTCATACCTCTATAATACGAAATTGAGTAAAAAATAATCAAAGTTTAGGATTAAGAAAAGTACTGATGAAGAAATGGGTAAAATGACGTATAGCTGTTTGATACAGATATCATTAGCATTATCATTACTGCCATGAGGGTCAGATCTTCCACAACGACAGTTTTTAGCCTAGACAGAGTAGTCTCTTCAGACTCCTTAGAGAAAGACCAGCTTCTCCTGGCACTAACTCACAGCAAGTTCCTAAATTTAAGCTCCTCTGGGGTGGTTTCAGACATCTTGAAAAAGGCTTCCTAAGTAAACTTTACCTTGTGAATACCTCCCATAGGTACCTACACTACAAGAACTGTGCAAGCATTTAACAAAGAAGCAATCCTTGCTCCTTGCAAAGAAGTAATGTAGGCAGTATAAGCTGGCAGAGGAGAGGAGTACGACATTACCAAGAGTACAGTACAATAGGGAAAGCACGAGAATGGCACATGAGAGAAGAGTCAAAGCACACAAGCAACATCCTTCTGCCCACTTTTCAGGATAAAAGGCACCCTATGGTATCTCTTAAGAGTTTCCACCACCAGAACCAGTCATGTCCACAGTAAGCAGAAATGGGTTTGGGCATCAAAGTTAGAGATGCATATTCAAGCTTCTCCATAAAACCCATTTTGTTTCTTCCAACTAGTTATCTCAGATTTATCAGCACCCACATAGGCCAAAAATAACAAAGTTTTTTTTGGACTAAGTCCAACACAACAAGAACATATGTGCCTACTCAGAAACTGAATTTTGTTTTGTTTTTTTTTTTTATTTATAAATAAAGATCCATTTCTGATGACAGTGAAGTATTTCACACCCAGTGTTTCAAAAGGTGTTAACAAACAACCATGAGACACTCTTAACATTGGCCGTATGACCGCAACACGTGAAGCAGAAATGACAAAAAAAGAAAACTGGTGATACCACAAAGGAACAGGTTGTAGCAGCAACTCCCTCCAGTGCCCCATCTTGTCCTATTTCATACTGGCTTACCTCCCTCCCCTGCCTTTCCTATAAGTTGGGAAAGAGAAACAAAGAACATCTTGAAGGTTTGTGGGTGTTTCACAGAGCTACTTGAGGGACATGGTGGATTTTAGGAAGAAAAGACCATAAGGTGTTAGGATGCTGAGACTAGTCCTCTGTACTCGAAGGCAACAGCTAACAGATGACTAAGTTGCCATTACCTACAGACTACTGGCCACAAAATCCTTTGTGGCACCCATAACAGATTTAAGACATGTTATGAAGAAAAAAATTGCCTGAAGATGAATATCACAAATATATCAAGCACCAAATAGCTCGAAAAGAGAAGAGAAGAGAAGAGAAGAGAAGAGAAGAGAAGAGANAAGAAAAGAAAAGAAAAGAAAAGAAAAGAAAAGAAAAGAAAAGAAAAGAAAAGAAAAGAAAAGAAAAGAAAAGAAAAGAAAAGAAAAGAAAAGAAAAGAAAAGAAAAGAAAAGAAAAGAAAAGAAAAGAAAAGAAAAGAAAAGAAAAGAAAAGAAAAGAAAAGAAAAGAAAAGAAAAGAAAAGAAAAGAAAAGAAAAGAAAAGAAAAGAAAAGAAAAGAAAAGAAAAGAAAAGAAAAGAAAAGAAAAGAAAAGAAAAGAAAAGAAAAGAAAAGAAAAGAAAAGAAAAGAAAAGAAAAGAAAAGAAAAGAAAAGAAAAGAAAAGAAAAGAAAAGAAAAGAAAAGAAAAGAAAAGAAAAGAAAAGAAAAGAAAAGAAAAGAAAAGAAAAGAAAAGAAAAGAAAAGAAAAGAAAAGAAAAGAAAAGAAAAGAAAAGAAAAGAAAAGAAAAGAAAAGAAAAGAAAAGAAAAGAAAAGAAAAGAAAAGAAAAGAAAAGAAAAGAAAAGAAAAGAAAAGAAAAGAAAAGAAAAGAAAAGAAAAGAAAAGAAAAAAAATAACCAAAAATAATGCTACCAGTCAGATGTAAATTTGAAATCCTACTGTTTTTACTATGGCCATACTGTGGTAGTACCTTGAGCCCAGTGAAATTGGAATTACATTCTGTGAGCCTCTCCCGAAAGACAAAACAAATGACAGCCCCTAGCTCTAACAGCTTACTTTCAGTTCTGACACAAATCTTCAAATGGCTTTCAAGTGACTTTAAAAGAAGTGGCAAGCACTTAATGCTACTTAAAGTCCATTCACGTGCTAAAAATATGTAAGTGCAAGTCATTGTGTGCACTGATAACTTCTCAGTGACATGACAGCATCAATGCATACTGAATTTCTTCATATGTAAAAAGCAATTCTAAACAGAAAAGATAAAATAACAAATACATACCGCTGTAAGACACCTGAAAAACCTTGAGCCGTGTGCCAACATGCAAATAATTTAAAAGCAACAACCTGAAGCTACATCTAGAATTAGAAAATTTCCTTTCAGAACTCTTAAAGCACTTCCATCAAATTAACAGGTTACGCATTAAAGCTGCCTGCAATGTTAATACATGTATTGTTGAAGATGTTAATTTAATTACTGATAAAACCAATGTTTATTAGGAAATTTAACACACTAACACATGTATCTCCAAGGAAAAAGTAAGAAAACAACCTTCTTTCATAGGATTATTCCAGGCATTCATCACTATACCACAAGAGCTTCCCTCTGAGTAATGTCCAGAAGTAAGTTTTGCATCTAAACTCTGACTACAGTCAATGGCAATCTACAGCTCAACTCAGCTGCCTACCCATAGGCATCTCATGCCATTTAGACAATCAGTAAGGGCATTTCAAAAGCATCAGTGTATATCGTGTATATGGACAACTAAAACTAGCCCTGTCTTTCTATTGGCACATGGGAGTTTAAATAACCGGTTGTGTGAAAGTACACCAGGAGACAGCTTGTCCTCCTTGGCTGAGGGTGAAGGTAGCTGGACACAACATGAAGAACTGCAGGACTGGATACAAGATGTTGTTCAACATAAGAATAGGCTGTGAAGCGGTCAGAAGTGACCAGCAGCACAACAAGGGATGGCTGGGTCTCACAGGGGGTTGAGAGGGTTACAAGAGAAACAGCTGAACATCACAAACAGCTGAAGGGAAGCATCAGAGACCTTTGGGGGCAGAGTTCTGCGAGGTCAGCAGTGCCTCAGTAACCCCATCCAAAATATCATGTAAAGCTGAGATGACTTAGGTAATACCATGAGAAATACCAAATCTGGGTACAGCTGTAGCAAAACTGGGACCAGCAGGCAAAAGGAGTTAGGGACAAGTTGCTTATTCGGGAGGAAACAAGGAAAAAGAAAGGGGAGAATCAAAATGAACAGATAAGGAATATGCACAGGAAATTAAAAGAAGGATGAGAGGGGCTGGCCACATGGTCAGTCCACTGGTCTGAGCCAGCCCCGTGTCTGATCAGTCTCTTTCTACTTTTTATTGAACTCTCCCCCTAATTGTTTTTCTGTGCTAAGGGTGTCTCTTTGTGCTATATGTGCAAGAGAGATTCCAGCAAACTTTGAACCATGCTAGCCAGTGAGCAGGACACAAGGTGTGGGAACCCACCATCAAGCAACTACAAGCCTACAGGCTTGATAATGGAGGGACTTCTGGTCCAGGACAGCCAATGGAGATCCATACGAGTAAGGAGGTGACATGCCAGCAAACATCAAATCAGACTACACAGTAGATAGGACTAGAGGTTTGGGGGCTGAATACTGCAGAGACAACCAGTCTTGGGGTCAGCTACCAAAGAGTGGGGACCTGGGCTCTGACATCTGTACAAGCATAGGTGTCAGCCTTACAACTGGCTGGAGTGCGGAACATGGAAGTGCAGAAGCCTCATATCTAGTGGACTGGAGAGGAGGAATGTCCTGGGTCTGAGACTCCAACAACTTCAGCTCTGGAGAAATGGATCAGCATGCCTCCGTGCATCTCTAAGTCCACCAGATTTGGCTAATCTAAACATACCTCATTATGTTTATACAGCTTCATTTAAATACCTGGAGTCTGGAGCAGAGCCCACTCTTCAGCGCAGAACAGGAAGGGCATGAGTCAGTTGTCTAAACCCCAAAGGTAACGACACTTAAGGTGCTCCATCTGGTGCAGATGAGTGAGGCTGTTGTGCAGCTTCTGTATCATACCCATCTGGATATCTCAAAGACCCAAGAGCATGTCAAATTACAAGTATTCTGATTAAGACAAATTAATTACTGCGAAAGTGACTGTGCTGTTCAATTAGGTATACCAGACAAGTGCCTAAAATTAGGTGGAATAAAACTGGGCCATATGATGTTCTGTGAATTCACACAGTAAATGCTCAAGAGCCAAGGACAAGGTACTTAATGGTCAGCTAGAACAGAAACAGCTCCACCTCTGATTCTACTAACTGAGACACAAAAAGCCTTTCCAGGGGAGATTCAATCACCCAGATTTTCCTCTGTGATTCAGATGCAACGCAAAGAAACACCCCACCTATCTCAGTTAAGGCAAGCCAATACACACTATATAGCATTTACATCAACTACTCTCAGCACAGAATTGTCGTGTCTAGCACAGAAAGACTCAGACCAGATACTATTATGTGAAAAATGTACACACACACACACCCCCAAGCGTCCTGTTAGTCCCCATTCTGAAGAATGAGCTTAGGCATCTGAACAAGTGATTATGAGCAAGGTCTGAAGCACCATGACTGAAGGAGACAATGAGAAACCATCTCTGAATGAAAGGCACTAGTTCTTGCAAAATGCAGAGGATACTCAAGACCTGTTAAAAGTATAAAATCTAATTCCTTCCAGTGTTTGGTACTACCCAAGTTTGGGATTTTTTTTCTTACTAATGGAGAGAAATTACTATCTCCAGACTCAGACCAGGCAATTGCTTAAGAATGGAGTAAGACAGGTTGGAGGAATTAACCCTGTAGCTTCTTCAGAGTTAACAGGCATCAGCTTAACTTCCATGTTTCTGCTTCAAGAAAAAGCCACACCAAAATGGTGCTATCATACAGACTTCTCTGGTGTCACAGAGTACAATCTCAGCCCAGCTAGATGGGTACACTCAGTTTACAGGTACTTTATATTGCAGAAGTGGCAAGGGTGATCCAAATTCATCACTGCATGTGATCCAGTACCTCTTTGTATCTTGGTTTACATGACTTTTTAATTGTGGTAACATAACAAAATAAAATAATAAAGAATAAATAAAATTAGCAAGTTCTAAGATATCAGCTCAATGTCACTTCAAAAATCAAACATTAGTCCCTATCAGTTCTCCATAACACATCATAGCCAAATTCTTCAATCATAAAATACTCAAGAACATGTTGAAGTATATTTTGTGGTTTATTTTCCTATGTTTCTTTAAAATTAGGGGGAAAAAAAGAATCTTTAAATTGCTGCAAATGCCAAATGCTTTTCAAAACAAGAATTACCTAGCTTTCAGCTTTCCCCCCCCCCTTTTTTTTTCTGAGTAAAGGAACTTTTAGTCTTGCAGGCAGACTTGCACTACTTTTCTCCCTCAGGTTTCTCAGAAGTGTGAAGCTTTTAATTAAGCATTCAATCACAGTGCTTGATCAAGCCACATTCAAAGATTTTAAGAATGGCTTTGTGGCATCCCCCAAAAAATGAGTATTCTGGCAAGAAAATGCCTTCCATAATTTTACATTTTACAAAAATATCCTACTTTAGAAGTAAAATTAAGAAAATAATATTTTAGGAGAGGTTCATGAAATAGTTATATATTATTTTATATACGGAACTGTAATTGGAAATTTGATTTTTATAAAATCCCGTCATTTGTACTAAATCTTGCAACATAAGTTTATACTAAGTCTTGCAACATAAAAAAAACTCAAGCAAACCTGTGAGTGCCCAGGCCCCACAAGTGTTCAGATTTGAGATTACTGACTGCATTTCAGTATCGGGTAGAGTTTAAAAAGTTTTATTTCATTACAAGAACGTTTACACGAGCCATAGGTAAAAGCAAATTACTGAAGTAAATGTTGTATTTCCACAAAATGTGAGCAGAGATATGCTGGATGCAGTAAGGCAAGCACAGATAATCAACTTCTTTCTATTATATTAAACTGCAAGGTCAGCTGCCAAGGAGAAAGACTGTATGGTATATGTCTGTGGACTATATCCCATGAGGAACCAACAAAAAGATCCTTGGGGGTCATGGCATAGAACATTCTAAACAAAACCTTCCCAAAAGATGTAATGCTATGAAGAGAAGAACCAAAGTACTCCCTGAAGGTGAAAATACAGAAATAAACTATATTTTAGTAAAGAAGTGGTGCTACCTCCATATACCACATGGGGGAGGCTCATCTACTTTCTGAAATGTTATTCCCAGCTGTCTTCTGCAGACATCAAATATAAGCAGTGAAACATGCAAGACAAAAGCTGTAACAACAATTTGGGGACCAGCAAACAATGAGAAAGAGATACAATCAGGAGCAAAAATGAAGTGACAGCTTCCATAAAAGCCCAGTTTTGAAAAGATCCTCTATTCCATAGAAAAATATCTTCAGAGGACAAGCTTTCAAGTATCCCCAGGTCCATTAATAAAAGCTAGGTTTCTTTCTAATTTCTACCCAGGAAAAGTAGTTACAAGTTTGGAAACAAAACCAGTGATTAGTACTCTGCTGGATAACACTAGCTGTGCCTGTATTTTTAGAGTAACTGTCAGGGTTGACGCTTTTAGATTGCTTTTAGACATATGCTGCATTACAGACTATAAGCCTGTATTGCAAGCATAAATTACTCTTACTTTAAATAAGCCTGCTAAAACCCTCACATAAAATTTGACAGTATTTCTAGCTGCTGAACCATTCATGATGAACTGGTAATCCCACTTTAGTAGCTAGCATGGATTAATAGAACACACATATTCTAAACTGGGATGGGCATCTCCTCAACTGAGGTAAGATCCGATATCACCCCCTTACCAACCTTTACACAGCTCTCAGAATTCAGCATCTTGTAAGTATAATGGCAACCAGAAATCACCTCTAAAGAAAATACTTAATTATGGGCTGCATAACCATCAATCCTCAAATAGGAAATAAAATTCTTAAATAGCATGAATTATAATATGCAGCGAGAAGTTAAAGTAATATCTAAAAGCCACATTAAAAAGGCAAGGGATACCTGTGAAATGAATAAAAAGTGAAGTGTCTGATCTTCTATGCATTTGTTGCCATAAAGGTTTTCAACCAAACCCTTCTATGGTGAAGTGTATTTGCAGAGTAGAAATATTTCAATGGCAGAGACAAGTCTTTTGTTTGAAATGCAAGAAAATGCTTCTAAGTAGAGTATCAAACCCGAGTTTTTCCCCAATTGAAACATACAAATCAACCGCAGCAGCTGTGTTAGAAAATTCAGTGATACCAGAATTAGCAAAACCACTAAGAACTGCTTGGAATTATGCAGCTGCTACAAGAGGTTATGTCAAATAAACAAAATCTAATAGGAAATAACTGCTGTCTGTGTATATGTGTGCTCTGAGCACTATGCCTGTGCTGCTGCAGGAGACAGCTACGCATCCTGCCCTCCGAGATGGCACATCCCCCGAAAGATGCTGATAGGAGTCACAGTTGCTCATCCCCTTTTCTGATCAGAAACACCCAATTGAACCAAATCAGTTGTGCTACTTCCTTCATTCCTTCTAGAGCTTTAGAAATTTTATTATTTATGTTGGCAACTTAATCATCTGCAAGCTTCAGCACATTATCATTTGCTACCCCAGAAGCGTTTTACATAAAACTTTAATCTCCATTACACATGAAAAATAAGGATGAGAAAGCTGTATTAAATCTTCCTAATCCAGTCCTCCGTGCTAAAACATATTCTGTCCCGGATGCATCAATGGACATAGTATAAATTTACACTTATTTTAGAATAATAAGAAAATCCCACCCTGCACTGGATCCAGCTCAAGCACACGAACTACAAAGCTTTCATACGTTTACAGTATTTTCTGTTTGCTTCTGCTGTTAACAGGCTACAGCGTAAAAGCTCCCTATGACAGCAATTCTTAACAGTTGATGAAGTGTATTTTGTATCTTAAAGACTTGAAGCTAAATGACTTCACTATGATGCCTCGGGAAGAGAATTAGGAGAATGGGACAGAACCTCACCTCTTTGTGTAAGCAACAGGTTTCATACACAAGTAAGTCTTTCTCTCTACCAGGGGCACTACCAGCTGTAAGTTGTTGAGGTTTTGTTGTTAGGAGTGGGTTTTTCTGTTGTTTTGGTTGGTTGGTTTCTTTTAACAGGTGAAGAGAATACCTTACAGTATCAAATTATGTCTAGTACGTTATTTGTTTTAAGAAACAAAACCGTTTAATCTTAAGACTATACATTACAGCAGCCAATTGCAAAACCTACAGACTTCCACTGCCGAGCCTTTTAAAGCAGCATTTCTGAATAAGAAATCATCTAAGCCGAACTCTGAATGTAGCCAATACTTCACATTCTCCAAGAAAGGGGAGTTTTCCATCTGGAAGACTGAATTGGAGGGGATAATGCTTTGAAGACCTGCATAAAAGCTGAACTCCTACAGACCGACTCCTTGCTAAGCCTCTTAACTCCTCAGTTTATCCACCTACCCTCTCCAGAGCGTTTTGCAGGAAGGAAACTATATAAGGTATCTTCAGCCAGGGTGTCAATCAACACTGTCTCATCGATTTCAGAGGAGTTACACCCTTCTGCACCAGCGAGGAAGTTTACACATCACATCTCTCTGCTCACTGGGCTTAATACTGACATGTCCCATCATCTGCCAAGAAAATACAGAAGCAGCTCCACCACACCATTAGAACTGTGATGCAGCCCTGTTGGTTTGAACGAATCAGCAGAAATAAAAATAGACAGCAAGATTAAAAACAGAAAGGAGAGGGAACTGACCCTACAATAGACAGAGAAGTGCTGTAAACAAAACACATCAGAAAGGTTTTAAACAAAAGATGATTTGAAGAAGAACAAAAAGGAAGAAGTGAGCCAAGTCAGGTCACAAAGAAAAAAAAAAAAAAACAAAAACAACAAACCAACACACAAGCAAACCACAAATATTGCCTCAACACTAGAATGGCTCATGGAAAACAGGAACAATTCCAAACAAAGATCTTATCATAGGAGGTTAATTTAACTTTCATCCTCCTTAAAGCTAGCATGCTTAATCCACAGAAACAGGGCTTGTAATAAGCCTAGTTCATTATAGCCTAGATATAAGCTTTACCTACTTAGTGATAGAACGCTGAGAAGCTTGCCCACATTCTCACAGGGGTTCACAGAAGAACCACCTGCTGGAGACCAGCACTGTGCTTACACCCCTAAAGATTTATACCAAGAGGAAATCTTACTTCCACCATGAAATAATTAAAACAGCCGTTCTCACTAGAAAAGAAAAAGGCTGGCAAGCACAACAAGGTGAAGAGTGAAATAGCATCATTCAAGTGATTCTCCAGACTGAAAGACAAGCAGTCAACTTCCCTGCCTAGGACTGCTTTAGCAGAAGCCTCTCGCAAGTCTTTCAGCCTTGCTATGAACTATCTTCATATTATCATCCTGCAATATTTCAAAGAAGTGAATAATTTTATGAAAATCAGGAAATAATAATAACACCACCAACACCACCACCACATGACCATGAATAAACAGAGATTCAAAAATCCTAACAAGAGGACAGGAATCAGTTAAAAATCTGAAAAACAGTGGCGAAATTTTACTTCTTTTGGCACACAGCTCTTCTGTGTGCATTTATTCAGACATGCTGACACTGCAGACAAAAAAAAAATAAAATCAATTTTTACTGCTTTTTATTTCTATGCACACTACAGTGCCTGAAGAGCTATGACAACCTAAATCTGGATTCATTTTTGGCTAATGCACCATGGGCAAAATTACTAAGCAAATTCTACCTATAGGCCATTTCAGAAATCACAGAATGGTACATTGTACACATTTTTTGACCAAACATTTAATAATTCTCAAGTACCTCAGTATTACCATTGACTCAGTGCCAGGCAGAAGAGGCACAATGAGACTGAAATTCACTCCAAAATGCCCTTTCAAGGCATACGGCTAAAAGGGGAAAACACTCTTCAACTTACAAGTACAAACTTTAAAATTTTACTATCAGAAAAGAAGAATGTCATCCTTGATGAGTCACTTTTAAACTTAGGATAAAATTACATGTACTTATTTGTACATGTATACTTACTGATAAAGTGAACTGCAAAACAAAATCCAGGAAAGTCAGATTACAGAAATTCTGTAAACCAGAATTATTAGATTCTTAACAAATATCTCACAGGTTTCAAATCCAAGGAAGAAATAAATATTGTGAAAACAATTTTTATTTGGTTATTACGTATTATTTGTAAAGGTACAGGAGATAAAAAGAAAGTACAAGAGTTAATCAAGTCTAACCGAATTATTAATTAAAACAATTTTAGCATAGAATTGCTGCAGTAGAAACATGAGTCCATTCCCCCCTTGAACATACTGCTCCCATAAGGGGTTTTGTATGTGGCATATGATTTCTCGGAAACTTTCTACAGAGCCCACAAAATTCATGAACCCACCAGCACCAGCAGAACATATGGATCAAAGCAACTCATTGTCAACATAACTCTCTGTGACATATGTCACTCGCCGTGACTTCTGCAGAGATTGAACCGATAACCATAGAGTGATTTAAATTTGAAACAATAATTTGCCTTTCTAATATCTTTGGTGCCTAATAAATTTAAATAATACTTTGTAAGGGAAAAATAGGTCACAAGCTCCTCTGCCTTGTTTCTATACTCACACTATGGTCTTGATTCAGTTGCCCATACCTAGATACGTTGGCCCTTCTGAGAGGCCCTTGGAAGGCAAAGATATCATTAAAGGAATGGCAGATATGGCACAGGATGTATGGAAAGTCCGTATCTGTCCTGAGTGGAAGCTGGAGGTCAGCCAGGGTAACCAAGGTCATCTCAAGCAGTATTGGATGCTTGTGTGGGGCAATCTAAATGGAGTTTCTACAATGGGATGCCCTACACCACAGACATACCTGCAGGTGACCAGACTGGAGTCAGTGGACTCCAGAGAGCTACTGACTTCGTCCTAAGGCCAACACCTACACCTCATCACCTGAGCAGCTCCCCAGATTCCTCTCTGACTCACTGGATGAAACTCCCATTGACTGCCAAGTAGGGACACCCAGCTCACACTACAGGTACCTGAACTCAGGTGTCCAAGTTGCGAGAAATTCTACCATAAAGGTAGGTGGGATGACCACCTACAGAGGAACTTCAGTTTGACCTAACTCACCTAACTTTAGGCAAAGGAGTTCAACTGAATATTGCTAGGACGATAACCACTGCAGGATCTTTTACAGTCAATGCAAAGAGACAGATGCCTTCAGAGACTGATGTGGTTAAACATCTGATTTTGGGTAAGACTAATCCACAGCTACCCATATCCCCCAAAGCATCCACAAACATACTTGATCTCTCTTAATGACAGCTGTAGCTAGCTTATATAACCATATGCTCATATTGTCATTAGCTTTATTTCCTTCTCCTGTCACCTTCCTATATTGCTCACTTGCTGCTGCTTTCCTAGCATGTTATAAACCTTAGCATAATATTCTACCTTAACCACTTACTTCAACAACACCTATTGCAATCTTAATTGGACCCTAGATGGCCAAAAAAGTAAAAATAATGCTGCCTGATGTTTAGAACAAAATTCAGCACACCTAGATATAACTGTCCAAGTTCACAGGCACCAAAGAGCCATCAAATTGATCCCAGTAGTCGAGACTATCGAGAGCCCAACCAAGCAGTGCGAGCAATCAAGTTATAGCTCTGTCCAATACTTAACGAAATCCCAATACTACATTAGATGTAGACAAATCTGACTTTAAAAACATATAGCCCCCCTGATAATTTGAGCTTTACAAAAAAAAAAAACAAAAGCACTGTTTTTCAAATCTCAATGGGGATACCAAGAGTAAAGTTAGCATCAAAGCTTTCTAGCCTAGAGGTCCGCTATTTTAAGCAATGGATGAAAACTGCCAAGTTTAAATACTACAAGCTATGCAGGGGAAGAAAAGGATAACAAAGGAGAACACAAAAAATGAGTGATCAGGGAAAAATGCAAATAATCTTTAGCATTTATGTAGTGGAGGAAGACTTCCATACGTAGGAGAAAGCTGCACAGCTGCCATTTGTAGAGCTTGCTAAATTGTGAAAAACGTCAAACGTGAGTGTAACACCAGACCAGAAATGCCAACTAATTTAGTAAAGGAATTCAAAGAATAGGATTACCTTGTTCCAGTCTAAAGCATAGGGAACGTTTCGCAGCCTCTATCTCAGGACTGGGATGATCCAGAATACGCCTGCACCACTGCAGAGGACTCAGCGATCTCTCTTGAGGAGTGAGAGTCTTGGCAGGCAAGATGTACAACCTTAACCAAAAAACACACAAGTATCAGCAAGACAGGTAATATTTCAAAGGTTACTTTTGTATTCCCACTTTCCTACTGACTAATAATTTATAACAGTGCAAAGCCCCACAATATGATATTCTAGTAACAAAAGATAGACCGAAATAAAAGAGTTTGTATTAGTTTTCTTCTTCCCTCCTCAGAAAAATAGGTGGCAGAATATGAACTCTACAGGTCTGGTACATCAAAACAAAGTTGAAGCAGATTTCTCAAATCAAGCGTGTTATCGGGTTTCCCTTTTATGTTTATTTATCAGTTTTCCCTTTTATGTTTATTTTTACTGGAGATTAGATAATTTCAGTATTGAACTTTACATTTAAATCACTATTTCATTCTTATTTATTTCACTCTTTTACCTACAGCAATTTAATCAAGTTGTCAAAGTGCTGATTATAACTTAATTTGCATACAAAGTATCTTCTCCCAGAGGAACCAAACATTGCACGAGTCAGAATTTTTAAAGATTAGAAAAAAAAAAGATTTGCTGAGAAACAATGGAAACCCAGTTTCAAAATTCAATTCCAGCAGAACAAAAAAAAAAAAAAAAAAAGGCAAGAAAAGCCTGGTGTATACACGTTATTCTCAGACAAGAGTAGGCAATTAATCAGATGGTCAAGCACAGTAGGGAGCCAGGTACCAAAGGAGATTTCACAGGGACATTCTTGAAGCTGGGATCCGCGTGTCTGCTGTCGCCTTTGGGGATTAGTGGGCAGAAGCAGACGTGGGTTCACCTGGGAGAGCACAGATCTCCTGGAAAGGGAACTATTCTTGGCCGCCAGAGATAGCTTGCAGCTCCTTGGCCCGACCACTCCTGATCGATGGGGCTGCAGACAGTCAGAGGCAGATTCTCAGGCACCAGTAAAACACTCCACGGGCTGCAAAGGAATCTGGCCTGCACATGGAGGTGCAAAAGGCAAGAGCAAAAAGAAGAAATAGGACCGAACTGCTCAGGGGACCACTAACAGGCAGCATCTTCAGGGGTTTGGCTCAACAGCTACCCAAGTCCCCCAAGAGCAACTTGTTCTCCCGTATCTGCCCAATGTTTTGGATATTTTTTCCCCCTGGAAGTCAGTCAGCGCTGTCTATCCAGCTCACAAGGAATAAAATTCTCAACTGCGATTGCTCTTTCTCTTGGCAACCCCAGCAGAGACCAACTACTGAATTTTTCTGAGAAGAGGACTCATTTCCCCTGATTTCCTGCAGTGCCTCACTACACATTTAAAAAACGATACTGAGAAAAACGAAAAGAAAAACAAAGATCTTTCTGCTTTTCTGCTAACCCGCAGAAGTGTTTCAAAAGCTAAAGATCTGACTGATGAATTCTCAGTCATTGGGCATTTGTCTAAAAAGCTGAACAGCAAAAAGAGGTTTCACTTCTCTGCAAGGATGCTAATTCTACAGGATTTTTTTTTTGTACCTGCAGTTTAAAAGGAAAAAACAAAACAAAACAAACAAACAAAAAAAACCCAGTAAGGTATCCAAGGCCTAAAATTACAAATCAACAACTAGGTTACATGCTGGTCTTTGGCTTTCCAGACAGTAGTTTGCTTTAAAGACTTACATTACAAAAAAGCAAGTGGCATCGCACAGCTGACCTTTCAAGGAAAACAACACAGATTTAGCCTTGAACTAAGAAAGTTGAACAGCTAAAACAACTAACCCTTAGTGGAACAGATTAGCTAACAAACACCGGGTACCAGATTTAGCTGTGGACACGGAGGTTAAGTTTTGGCCCCAAAAAGCATTCAGTATTGCTTTCAGGCGATAAATCAAAGAGGAAATTTTACTAAGGCACAAAAAATAACCATGACTTTCTACCACCCTGAAATTTAAAGAAGGAAAACATTTTAACAGGATGGTACCAAACAAATTTGATATTCCTTAATATGAAGGAAAGTTAGGACCCATGTAAAATCTGCTTCAAATCCGGATTGACAACCCCAAAACAGCTTTGTGCAGACTAACAGTATACACAAGGAAACAACACTGACAAAAATTTCCATACAGTTTGCTGATAATTCTCAACAGCGTTTTTCTGAAACTGCAGTATGGTATTATTTGTACCATGAAATACACGTAGCTATCATTCCAGAAATATTTATGCTATTTGAATTAATTTTTAAATCCATTCTCTGCTACCAAAAATAAGGATGTTTACATCCATCTCAGCTGTGTGACACTGTATTTTATTCTTGGCTGACGTAAACTTCAGCTCGATGTAAAAACCAACCACATAAAAAACTACACCGAGGCTTTGACAGATGCTTAAAACAGTTAAACAGTTATTTAAATATAATATATATTTTATTATTGGCGCTTTAAAAAGACTGAGAATCGACTACGTTTAAGATGCTTACGCAGCCAGTGATTTCCACAGTATTCCAGCAGTGTCCCTACGGTGTTTGCCCACATTGCCAAGGCAAGTTTGGAGGCACTGGGCTCACTTATTTTAATAAATGAGTCTATAAATAAAAGACTTTCAGTCTACAAATAAAGATTTATAATAAACACGTCTATCTTCAGCGGACGATTGCCCCTTCCATCTCCTATTAAGCGAGCATAATCATTCCTCGAGGTGGATTTTATTTTCCGCTTTATTCACTTGTTATTCGCTTCTGCTTTATTCAATTTGCCAGCACCCGACCGTGCTGTTTTTGGAGCTCCGGGGGCGCTTAAGATCCACGGCCCACCATTTAGATCAATGTCTACGAGACAAAAAAAGCCCTCCCCAATCCCTGAGGATGGGCAACAACTGGGCAGAGGTTTGAGGATGG
>VZRU01017219.1:461929-480792 GCA_013398155.1 Pedionomus torquatus | reverse complement strand
GTTTGGTTTTTGTTTTTTTTTTTTTTTTTTTTGGTTCTGTTTTGTTTTTTTTCAGAATAGGTGGTCAGTGATCACTTTATAAGGAATTATTACTTCTACAGACAAGTATTCAAAGATGGTATTTAATTCAAAATGTTATAATATTTTTTTACTATTTCTGAATAATACATAGGTGCAGCAGGGAGTTCCTCTGTAGATTATTTCCCGTGAGCTAGTCAAAGTGAAGTACTTAAATTTGTAAAACACTTTCTTTTAATATTTTGCTTCCTTTAAACAATTCCACTGACTTTTTGTAAAAGTAAAGGTTTTGTGATTTGGGTAAAATGCTAGAATCATAGGCTTGTATTGGTATCATGCTTTCCAATACTTTCTGTACACATTTTGAACAGTATGATTGTGCTATGTGCAACACTGACTTGTTGCTGCATCAGTTATCCCTTGCAAAATAAACGAAACAGAACAAATTAGTAGGTGCCAGCTTTCTAACAGTCGTCTTGCACTGCTAAGTGCTTTTCTAGTCCTATACATGTCTTAATGGAATGCTGATCTGGATGCAATTCTATGATTTATGGAGGAAGCATTTGATATGCTACTTGTATTCATGTACTGCAAAGTAATAAACAGTACTGAGGAATCTCAGTTCAACATTAGTTGAATATTCTTGTCTGTTCCTTCTATCTCTTTCCATTTGATTCTGGCCTTCTGTTATGTGTTCTCTTAGCAGTATGCTGCCTTCCTTGTTACACTCAGAACAGGAGGCAGAGATTGCTATGTTTAGGTCCTGTTTAGATTCTATGTTTAGATTCAGGAAGTACATTTGGCACCAGAGAAATGGAATCTAATTTGCTTCTAATGCCTTTCACCTTTTTTTGTCTTAGAATACCAGCCAGCTGATTATAAGATGAATTGCAAATGCAGGAAATTGAAAAGGACTAAGAATTAAAGGGAGGATGTCTGATATCTGGAGAAACAGTAAGCCAAGGGAAGGAATGAGAAAGGTTACCTATTTTAAATTCCTAACAAGTTGATGCAGTATGGGGGGAGCCAGCATCTTAGCTGTGGAGAAAAGCATGTTTTAGGGCTGTTAGAATTAAAAAGACGCGCATGATGAAGACAGCGTGAACCCCCAGTAACTATATTTAATAAGAAAACAGAGCTACACCTAATTGAAGTGTTAGGGGTTTGTTTCGGGGTGGGTTTTGCTGTTGTTTTTTTTTCCCCTCCCATAGACTTTATGCAAGTTAAGCTTCCTGTGGGTTTTTGTAGATTAGATTCTGAAATAAGCTGGAGAAATAATTTCTGATTATACATCAGAGATTTGGCTGAATCTCATTTTTTCTATTTTCCTAGTTAAAATTCCATGAGAAATAGACCCATTTGAAGGGCTAACCAAGCCACTTGTCTTAAAATATGCATTTTAATAGACATTTTGCAGAGTGGCTGAGTTACGACTACAAAAACAATTATTAGTATCATTTTCCATGTTCCAAAGCAAAAAAAACCCCACTGGAGTTACTACTAAGCTATATGGCTAGTTAAGGTCTCTCCCCCAAAAGCCATTCATCTATACAAGAGAACAGTTAAAGGTCAAAGCTGAAGGGAGAAAAGTAGGGTGTGATTTGATGGAGATGTTCAATTATATGGGTTGTTAAAAACCATGGTGTTCCAGCTGTTTTTCACAATCTGTAAGTATTCTTTGGCTATTGGTGTGTTCTAGAAGTGAGCTTTGGAATTGCTAACTTAATACTTCCAATTCCAAACACTGAGTTAGTAGTCTATCATTATGGGTTTTACCACCTGCATAAAATACAGATGTAAATGAAAACAATACGTTTCTAAACTAAGAGCAAGAAATACTTCTAATTGCTTCTAAACTACCATTGCTGCAAGTTGTCACCATCTGAGGAACACCTTAGATAATATGCTTTTTAAAGGCAAACACAGTTCCAATATTTAAGTTGTAATCTCAGCAGGGCTATGATTCTTTTGAATAAAATCTCAAGTATGGTGCTTCAATTCAGTTACTGCAGTTTAGAGCAGAAAATTGATGTATCAAGTGATACTATTGCAAGGGATAAAAAGGGATCTCAACTTTTCTGCGAGTGCTGCCTGTGGTACTTACAAAGGAAATAGTGGCAGATAATGACATAAAGGTCATTTTATTGAAAATAAGCTGCATAGAGTTGGTATAGATGTCATACCTCTTGCTTTCCTGATTCTGTGGGTAAACACTTGATTGTAGCATGAGTCACAGAGAATAGGACAGAATAGTTTTATAGGTTTTCTTTCTTTACTTACTATATTTGTTAACCGAAAACATGCAGGTTTTCATCTTATTCAGCATCCTTCCTTATCTTCTTGTATTAATGAAACCTACGTGCTAAACCAAATTTTCAGCCAGATATAGTCTCATGTTTTTGCGCTTCCAGTTCTCTCCAGTTAAGCTTAGCAAGACAACGTGCCTATTCTCTACTACGAATACAGACAAGGGGAGCAAAAGTAAGACTGTTTTGCTGTCTTAGAGTATTTTACCATTTTCCACAGAGTATTTTGTGAGCCTGCAGAACTCCAGTATTTGTACTTGCCGGATAAAGTCTACTTTTGTCACTACAGATTGTAACCAGTAATCCCTCCTGCTTTTGTACAGCTTCAAACTTACTGTTAAAAAAAACCACAACACAGCAAAAGAAAAACCCACACAGGGAAGGGTTAGTTACAACTGGGAGTTCAGATGCTACGTAGTTTTAAATGGCTACAGTCTACTCTGGTTTGCACCTCATCCTTAGCATTTTTGCTAAATGGTGATCAAGGGATTTTAGAGTAATTAAGTAGTGAAAACAAATTGAACTAACTTGTATATCCAGATTGTCTTCTGCTTTACCAGTGAATGGTGAGAGCTTGTTGATTGTTTATTTTTTTTCTGAAGTCTGAAAGTTTAGCACTCTCACCAGCTTCCTGCCAAAATCTTCCTTTATCAGGAAATAATGAAATAATATTTTACTTCCTGTTTCTGGACTAATCCAGAGTATAGCTATCAAAGACAGAACCCTATGTAATTTGATTCTGTTTAGACTTTTGGCTGCTTAGTGGAAACTTAGTAGATAAGCATGCTGAAGGCAGATGGAGATTTAGCTGTTTTGTTATTGTGGTGTTTTTACTGCTTTTCCATGTGTCTGAGAATACAAGGTACAGCCTAATTGTGGCCAAAAAAAAAGCACTTTTGTTTACTCTCTGCACACATGGAAAACAGTAGTTTTTGTAATCAGAGTAGGTACAGTTACTTGAGCAGCTACTTTGTCTTTCTTTACCGAAGTAGCATCATCATCGTGTTTAAAAACAAGTTCACAGCCTACAGGGCTTACATTAGGGATTATGTTTCTTTCGTTACTGAAAGAAAGATTCCCTCTCCCCAAGCTCCATGATGCTTACATGAGTGGCTGCACCAGGTGCTTCCTCCCCTGCCCTAGACTCAAGGCAAACTAATAAAGGGATTGGCCCTAAACAGCTCCCTTGCCACTGACTGTATATTCTGTAAGTAATTAGAGCTAAAAGCTGGACATTTGCTAATGATAGCTAGAGTAGCCTTAGCAGAGCTCGAGGGTTATACCTGTTGAATATTTTAATTGGACTGCTTCAGAGCTCCCTTTTTATTTTTTAATTGCTCAAGAGGTTAGGGAAGCCAGAAATGCATGACAACTTTTTATTTTTGTATCAAGTGCAACATTGCAAGTAACAGATAAAACTCGGTTGACTAGTCCCGTAGTGTACAGAACTCAAAAATGCATTCTGCCATGCTGTAGGCACTGTGCGTAAGAACCTGGTCAAAACTTCAGTGCAATTGTGACTGGAAGAGCAAAGCAGTGCTATTACTGTTACATCTGTATGTATCCCAGTGTCATTAATACATTTTTGGTAAAGCAGAATGGCTACCACTCTAGTGTATGAGCAACCCCATGATAAGATTTTACATCTAAAACAGCAAGCAAAGGAACCAATGCTAACCACCTTAATGAGGTGAGGTAACAAACCCACTTTTAAGGAATATGTTGAGCCAATTGATCACAACAGAAGAAAATTTAAGCTGAAAATACCTGGTTTTATCTAGTAGGGAGAATTGGAAATCGGGCAATTATAGGTGGCCCAAGGAATTCTGCTTCCTAGCTTTTGCTCATTCTTCATCTGTAGCACTGCAGAGGCCTTCAGCCAAGAAGTTTTTCATCAAGCTACTAGCAAGTGTAACTGACCACCATCTACACCTTTCTAGCTGTTAGTTCTGGAACAAGTCCTTGCATCACCACTGTCTGAGACAGGCACTTCTACTGAAGGTAGGTATCAAGTTTCTTCTTGATGTTGTCAAAGGAATCCACTCCCAAATAGTCAGCTTGGCCCTGTTCCCACCGTTCCTTGCGTTCTTCTGAAGATACAGTTGGTAATGCTGATGATGATACTGATAGGTGGGACATTGCCTCTGAAACCTCTGCCTAAAATGAAAGGCAGAGTAAAAATACAGAAATACTTTGCATAGCTGAAGCAAGCAACAAGGCATAGAAGGGGACAATGAAGTAGATGTTCTCATGCGCAGCAGCAAGCATTGCCAATGGGCAGGAATTGGGCAGTTTTCCTAGCAAAATAACAAAGCAGAGTCACAGAAGTTAGCAGGGACAGGGAGGAGGAGGCGGGGCAGGGGGCGAAGAAGAAAAGTTTAAGTTCTTCATACCTCTCTACAGAAGCCACAAGAGAAAGCCAGAGTATAGACCAAGCCCGATAGCTGCAAATAGTTTGTTAGAAAGACGTAAGATTAACAAGAGAAAGCACATCTTAAGTGATCAGTAACTTTGGTCTTAGAAAGGTTGAGAACTTAAACTGGCTCATGGACTAAGCTAAGACTATAAAGTCTGCACTCACATGCAAGCTACTAAAGTCTGCGAGTGAGAGATAGTTAGAAGCATTGCTTTGGCTTTGGTAAGTATTAGGATTCATCACTGCCAGTTCACATGAGTATTCCTTCTCTAGTTACCCTAAGCTTACCTAGATTCTTTTACCATGCAAGGTCTGTATGTATGTATTGCATGCTGAACTGGGGTTCTTCTCAATAACCTTATTAGCTGCAAGACAGTTATGGCCCTTCTCTGTATATATTTAAGAAGTTAATACAGTTTAACTTCTGGTGTACCATTAGCTGCTTAGGCAAGCAAACAGCTATATTCAAGACCACTATAGCATGCTTTTCTGCTGTAGTATTATTTATTCCAAGCTTAAAAATAAAGCCCTGCGTCCCACACCCATGAACTGGACAGAAAGAAGGGAAGTCAGTGGAATGGTAAAGAACCTGTCATCCGTACTTAGTTTCCAGAAGACTAGTAGAGCACGTACCATGTTTACACCTGTAATGCTTTCTTTAACGATTCCATGCTGTTCTAGTAATGGTAAAACATTAGTTGTATAGGTGTCCCACCACATGTCAAGGAATTCTGGGTGAACTATTTTAGGGTCATCCATGTTGCCTTTTAAGCTTTTTGTTCTGGAGTCATATGTGTAATTCCATGGTTTTATGCTTCCCAGGAAATGCACCACTTTAGTATTGGCACCAAACCTGTTGGACAGAGAAAGTTAGAACTCACAGTTTGTGGAGGTGTCTAGAAAACAAGAGTTTTGACTGGCAGTGATTTTTTTTTTAATTTTTTTTTTAAACCTGCCGTTTCTGTAGGTGTCCGGAAAATAGCAATATGAATATATTTAGGAAGCTAAACACTAAATGATGAAGTTGCCAATGCCTACTGGGTCTGGAAGCATCACTATACAACAGAAAAAATGCAAATGGAATTCTACATTACACTAGTCAGAATACAGCCAAAACCTAATGGTCTGGGCTACGTAAGTACTTACAGCCAACTCAAGTCTTTAGGTAGAGTGGTGTCCATAGCTCAGGAGAGAGCAGTCTCAAGCAGCCGTTGCAATCGGAACTGGTTTTAAAAGTGAAAAAGATTCTACTCCAAAGTCCAGATAGTTAGGCATTACAAGCATTATGCAGAGAAGGAGTAGTGTTAAGAATTGCCCTTTCGGTTTATAGCCCTATAGGAAAGGTTCCTTGGAATGGCCTGCTGTGGGAAGGCTACCTCCCTGCAAAATAGTAACTCTGTATAACATAGGCAGTTCAGAGGACTTCTCATCTTGGTACAGCAGGGTCTTGCTAGACAGCCAGCCTGTATTTTCTAAATGACCTAAGTTTAGCCATGGGTGGGGTTTCTGGTGGTTTTTTTTTTGTTTGTTTGGGGGTGGTGGTGGTGGGTGGTTATTATTTACTTCTTTTTAAAACTTTTAACTGCATTTTTGATAGTCTTTTAGCTTTGGCCCAAATGTTACCAGTATGTTCTTTCGCATTAAGCGTGTAGATGAGATGTATCCCTTTTGAAAAGAAAATGCTAAAGAAGACAGCATTCCCACCATTCTTCTATGGTTCCAGAACTAGAGTTCAGCTTGAGTCAGTTTTGTAAACAAGTAAGACAATTACCATTACTAGAGAGACTGGTATTACATGGTTCTTCACATATTAGGATTTCTTCTCAACATAATACAGTTAAAATGATAATGCTAAACTAGTTTGTCTAACGCTATTAAGCGCCCTGGTCCTTTTGACCAGGACTCTGATGTCTAAGGAGTTCTACATATAGATACTATGCAGGTGTTTAAAAAAAACTTTAGAATATTTGAAATGAGTCAATACACATTTGGGTGGGGGGTTTGTACTATTTTAAGATCCTTGACTGTGTTTCAGTATTCATGCTCAATGTTTTGAGCACAACTGATGTTACTGCAGAATGAAAAGCTACATGTGTGAAACAAGGTGCAATACTTGCACTAATTGCAAGAAAAATTTTTTCAGTCTACAAGAGGTCAGTTCCTGGGCTTTAACTTTCAACTCCACATGTCATGATTTGATTTAAGAGAACTACCTTAGTTTTATTCACTGTCACAGCACTACTTTACAGCCTGAGTTTTCTTCACCTTAGGCTGCTGCTGTTCTGAGGAAACTTGTTCTTGTTTGAAAATCAAGGCTATTTAAGCTAGAGAATGCCTAAGTGTTACGTTACACTTTCTGCAAATGGAGAAGTGTATTCTTAGTATTCTGTCCACTTAAGACTTGTACAGCAGTTGACAGATGTCAAGCTTCTACGATGTTTTCAGTATCTGCTTTCTAGATACTTTCTAGATTTGCAATACTTTCTTTTGACATTTAAGCTCAACTGTTAGGAAGCTTTATGCCCACACTGGCCTCCACAACTAATCCGTCTTTCCCTATCTCCCAGAAAAGTCCTTCATCAATGTTTTGAAGTTAGAGAGCGTTTGTCATGAATTGGCATTTTCCTTTGGAAAAAGGATTACTGGGACTGCTGTGAAATCTAGGCTCACGGTACAAAGCTTCAAAAAACTTAGCTATTGATGTCAGTAGGTTTAAATATCACTTTATTCCAACTACTGATTATCAGGCATGTAGCTGCTGATCTAACCAGGGGAAGTTGTTCCACCTATCAAGCAGAGTATTCTACTTAAGAGGGCTGCACTTCCAGCATTCTACTTTTGAACATCTGCTGATTCCAGTGAGGCAATTGATTCAGTCAGTTAAATGGAACTTTTGTCAGGAGCCCCCAGATACAATTAGCCTTTTTTGGCAACAAGGTCATTTGTAAATTTAACAGCCAGCCAGCTATGGAAAGAAGACACACTTTACAATCGATGTTAACTTATCAAGTGCTGTCCAAGTACTTAGTCATTCTCAGGCTTGCATATATTTCTTTAAATAAGTGTTCCACTTTTAGCATGACAGGATTTCAAATGGTATTCTGATCACAAGACATAGTTTGATCTTGAGCCAGCAGCAGTCCTGCTTATGCTGGCTGCTGCTGTAGACATTAGTAACCTGATGTCATTCAGAGACCATATTGTTTTTACGCAACTGGTACTTTCCTTTCCCCCTCCCTCCCTCTTTTGAAGCTCATAATGAATATGAGCTTCTGTGTAACATTTCAACTTCTCTGCTTCCTTCTGTGTTTATTGTAACACACTGAGTGACTGCCACTGACACAGGGTTTACTTGCCTGCCAAATCTAATACTGCTAGCTAGGGAGGATACAGTTGTTTTCCTTACACAGGAAGCTTGCAACAGTGTGATGGCTGGCTGCAGTCTTTGTTCCATCTTGCTACTACTTAAGGAACTGTCTGAGACTTAGAAAGCCTGCTGGGAAAGAATTATAGCTTTATACAAGTCTTCATTCACAATATTTATTTGAATGGTATAGGTTGATTAGAGGAACTGTAACTACTTAAGTAATTGGAGGGAGGAAAGGGCAAGTTATCTAGGTGGGAAACAATACCACCAGTGACATGCTGAAGTTTAGCTTAAGCTGATGTAAGAGGTACTGCCTCTGGTTAGAGATGTAATGGACAGTAGTCCATAATGGGCTAGTGGCTCTTTTGCAAGTGACCTGTGCTTTGCGCTTACTCTGAATCAACTTTGGTGTTACCACCAGAGATGAGTGGTTTAAGCTACAGCTTTCTCTCTACATGAATCATTAAATGATTAATTTAAGTAGTATTAATTCAACTTTTTTTTAAAGATAAAAAACAGTTATACTTTCTTTTAGTGACAATGTTTTCCCTTTAGAAAAGCTGTGTAAATTAACAACATGCCTATACATTGTACTACAAGAAATTAGTTTATATAAACTATGAAAGTCATCTTAGAATTTTGAACTTACGCTTTAAATGCTGGAAGGTAGGAATATACAGAAGTGCTGCTCAAGTTATAAATAAATGGTAGATGTTTGCTCATGTCTGTTGTTGCCCAGCTGCTGAAAAAGGTGTTTAATAACCCCTGATCTGCGCCTGAAAGAAAAAGCATTAGTAGGCTACAAATATCTGATAGTTGTTTTAGGATCTTTTTCAATCACTTCACTAATTGGTTAATAATTCAGTTGTCATGTCCATTAGAAGGTTGGCATAGAGCACTGTGTTCTATTTGTGAGCAACCCTGTAAGCCTTGCAGCTTTTGAAAACAAAAAACAAAAAACAAACAAACAAACAAAAAAAAAACCAAAAACAAAACAGAAAATGAAAGAGATAGCATGTTTGGGGTTGCTTTTGCAACACAAGATTTTGTAGCAGAACATAGTTGCTCACAAAGCCTGCCATCAGGTTGTTTTATAGCTACAGTTCAGTCTGTGGAAGGCAGCAAAAAACAGGCAGCAGTTGAACCAGGCAACAGTTGACAATTGAGTGCTGTTCAGCTTCAGGAAAGCTGTGGCTCAGAAGATCAAGTACTAACAATTAGTTTTATTACTTAAGCTTACAGATGCATGACCAATATCAATGCCAGAGTTAGGCTATTGGTAGTCTGTGAGACCTGCAGCCCTGGATGTGATCAGGTGCCTGCACTGTGATCTGATCAGGAAAGCACATTCAGTCTTGGTGCCTACACTAGTAAAACCTAATCAAATCCCTTAACAGGCAGTGGGTATTCCTAGCTCTGTATTTAAAAGCTGCTGACTAACCCCTAAGTGAGGGCAACAATCTAAGTTATGGCTAACTACTCTCTTGGGAGGGGGTCGCTTCTTAGTTTGCAGGCAGAGGTTGTAACGAGGTCAAATGAGTCTGAAGTGTCTTGGTATGTTCAGTAGTAGAGTAGCTAAGCAAATGAGCCTCTGGCACAAAGCAGACTAGTTTATAAGAGTCAACCTAGGAAAAAAAATTACTTATTTATACCTATTTATTCTTTATTGCAGCAAATATAGTTAGGCTTTAAGTGCTAATAGTTCCTTTTATGAAGGAGACAGAATGTTGAGGGACTCCATTTGCTGTCTTCTCTCCACTTGTAACTGTATTCACAAGTAACATTACTAAGGAATAGGTAAATGCCTACTTAGGAAAGAGGCATTGTTTTATTTTAATCTTTGGTCTTCTAAAGCACTCAGTCTGACTCAGTGGTGGTTTTTTTTACTGACCTGTTGTTAGATATTGGGTAGTACTAAAGCTTACATCCTTACTGATATTTGAGCAGAATTTGCTTTTTGCTTTAGACACTAGGCATAAACTTAGATGTACGGACAGTACACTGACAAATATAAATTCAAAGTATCCCATTACAGCTGTCAGCACACGCAGATTGAAGAGGGAGAAATTGCTTAAGACTCAGTCCAGTGACTTCAAGCCTCTTGACTTGTCCCTTGACCCATAAAGGGAGAAAAGTACCTTTGAAGAAGCTGTAGCCATCAGAAGAGAAAAAGAGTCAAAGAAACCAGGCAAGTCCTGAAGTCTTTACTCAACAAAGTTTCATTGTAACTTCTAACTCAATTAAGAATGTGTATGGTAACAGTAAGATCATCTAGAAGTGATCATCTAAAACTCTTGGATGTCCTCTCAGAATGTATAGCTTGTAACTGAAGGGGAAGCAACAATGTATTTAACTTGTTCTACAGGACTTTCTCCCACTCAGATTGTTTTACATACTTGGCTTTTTTTCAGATGGCACATATTTGTGCCAAAGCAGCCACTGAAAGCAGCATTTAGTTGTCCTAGGTTCCAACTTCAACAGTAGTCTTGTTGTATAAATGGGACCTTAGACATAAGGTGAAAGAATCAGGTGGTAGTTACATTAGCAATATACCTACAGATACAGTCATGCTGCATTATATCTACATATATAAAAGCAACCATTTTCTAGCTTATGCTAAGGAGCCATGCTAAAGATGCTACTTTTAGATGGAATCTAGAATTACTGCATGGCATATTTCTCATTATTTAGAAAGGTGAAGTTCAGATGAATTGGTTGTCCTTGTAAGTAGTGCTCTACCATTTATGGACAACAGCATCACACTAGAGACATCTCTCTTATTATGAAAATTAAACACTCCAGAAGGTCTTGCATTCCCTTGTTACTGCTACTGCAGATGGGGTGCTTACAGTTATACATAGCTTGGTACCTTGTTGAGTTTGCATCCCAGTGTCCCCTCACAGGTTTTCCTCATAAAGAGTTTCCTAGGCACTTTTACTGCTGTCTAGAGCAGTTAACTTTAAATCCCCTTTCCCCCCCCAACTGAATTCATGAGCTCAACAACAGCTTATGCAGACAATATCAGTCCCCATGGTCTCATTATTAAATGGTAGCACAGATCTGAGTAAAAACTCAATAAGTTTTAAAGCTGAAGTACAAACTGGTTCAAGGAATTTGGCACCTAAACCATTAAGCCACCATTTTTGCTGTTAAGAGGGGCAACTATTGCTTCATGTGTAGGGCACTGAGGAAGTTTCACCATTGTGTGGCTTTAGCTTTCAAGTCAGAAAGCATATCATAGATGCAGTTCTATTCTTTTAAAGGACAGGGGCCTTAGACCTAGAAGATGGGATCTGCTAGCAGTCAAGCACAAAGCTTAGAGGAAACAATCACCAAGTTTCAGATATTTCTGAAGCTACTCAATAGTCAGCACAAAAATGTGTGTTTTTTCTGGGTGTTTGTTGTTTTTTTTTAATGCAACAATTCAGTACTGTGCTACAGCTTTAACTGTCACTGGTGATCAATTTACACCTAACATTTGAGAGCTCTCCTAGAGCTACCAACTGCTGCCTTGTCAGTAGCGAGGTACTGACAGACCCTTCCTTACATTGTGGTACTCCTTTTCATTAGAGTTTGTTCATATGGAAGCATTAAGCATTGTATTGCAACTAATGTTCTTTAGGAGTCCCCATAGTAACAGGGATTATTCTGCAGACTAGGAGTGACATCTAGAAAAGTTACTTTTTACAAAGTACCGAAAGGTAAGTCAACAGGCTGGCTAATTTATTTCTCGTAAGAGCTCAATTTTTTGGTCTTATTTATGTGGTTATCTGTAGCTTTTTCAGTTGTTTTGTATCACAGTAGTTACATAATGAAATTTAGCCACAGGAGATAATGACAGCCATTCAGAAGCCTTTACCTATAGCAGTCTTCAAGCAACGTGTGCATTCACTGCAATGGTAGTAGATTTAGGAAACATACAGGACAACAGAACTTGGCTTTTCAAGCTTATGTCTGGCACAGTGGCTGATCCCAAGTGACCTAGAGTGGGAAGCAGCCAAGGCTAGATGCACTTGATACTGGGAAAGAGATGGTCACCATCCTATAACGGCAGGAAGCTATCACACAACACGTCAAGAAATAGTTCCATCTTCAAGTGTTTGTTTCTCTGAAGCAGCACTCAAGTTGATCAGTACTATTTTTTCCACAGCAACTACAGTTAATGTAGAACATTCAAGCTGTGAGGGTTAGGAATACATGAAACATAGTACTGCAGTTTTGTTTGCTAATGCGTGCACTGTGCTTAAGATTTCTTGTTACATGATTCTACATTGCTAAAGCTTACAGCTGCTACTTTGAAGGCCAAACTTAGGGTTTTTTTATTTTATTAAGTCTGAAAAAAGTATTTTCACTACATATTGTAGTGTTGCCTATGTTGCAAGAAGGATATACTTTTTTGTAGTTAATACATTCAGGTCAGAGTTTATCATACAGAGTCTCTATGACATAATACATAGTTACTGAGCCATCCCAACCACTATGACCACTTTGGTGTAACATATTGAAATACAAGCTAAAACATACCATCAAAGCTTCCGTTCTCTGTGGCAAACTGTAACAGCTGATTGTATGTTTCAATGGAAGGTCGGTAAACAAAAACTCCAGAATTAAAACAGTCAGGCCAGCCTGGATCAGGTGCTGCAGAAAGCTCTTCTCTCTCAAAAAGCTCATCAATATTTGTCAAAACCTAGTTGTAAAAGGGTTAAAAAAAAGTTTTCTGTGATTTTTGTTAGGAATATTGNAAGCTCTTCTCTCTCAAAAAGCTCATCAATATTTGTCAAAACCTAGTTGTAAAAGGGTTAAAAAAAAGTTTTCTGATTTTTAGGTTAGGAATTGGGATATAGTGTTTTAATGGATTTTGACATCCACCTTAAGATATAAAAGAAAACTCTCATATCAGTGTTCTTGTCTTATGGAAGATGACATTTTATGGAGTCTGTTCCCACAGACTATACTATAATTAATTTAAATGAGAAAGGCACATAAATTTTTAGAGTTACTAGTCCAAGTGGCAAGAAGACCTCCATTACCTCCTCCTTTAAAAAACAGAAAAAAACCACAAACTAAAAAAAAAGCCAACAGAAAGCCAACCCTCTCCTCCCCAACACCCCCTGCAAAACAACCCAAACAACAGAAACAGCCCACAGAAAAAATAAACAGCCACCCCCATACCAAATCATCAAGAGGTACCATGAGACAGTCACTTACCATTGTGTCTGCATCCATGAAAACACACTTTGAAAACTGTGTCAGTTCCCAGCAGTGAAGCTTTGTTAGTGTGACACCCAGCTCTGGTCTTTTCATTAGTGCCAAGTGTGCTGAATCCCCACTATCCAAGACATTTACCAATACGACTTCATCAAAAACCGTTTCCAGCACTCTCCTGGGGAAAGAGTCAATTGCCAAGATTTAGCTCTATTGTTATTCCAGCACCAGACTGCATGACAGATTCCATGAAGTGGGATAATGGGGTATCTGGCAGTATTTCTTAAGTCATCATTAAGAGCTGACTGCATGTGTTGGAATGCACAAGTACACCTGTCTGCCTCAAGGTTTCTAGGTTCTAACAGGCACATTTTAGGGAACAAAGATATTTGGGGTAATTTCTTCCACAAATAGAGCTTTAGTTGTCATTGCTATCAAGTCCAGTAGGAAAACTTTTGTCACAGTTTTTTTTTCAGCCAGACTCTGATTTTTGGCAAGTTAAATAGTCTACCTTAACAGCTTCCCGTTTCTTAATTGCCTGCTCAGAGTAGCTTCAGCAGAACAGTAGCTGAATCCTAAACCGCTGAAACAAATATATGCAATAGTAATGACAACACTGGATTTGTGACTGTTAGGGACATCTGACTAGACCCCATTGCTAAAACTTTCCTTACACTAAAGTTTTAAAGGCTGACTTAATCACAGCTGTGGGTCCAGCAAAAAACAAACCCAGTATCAGGTATACCTAAGGTTAACACCTAAGCTTTCAAATAGCATAGTGAAGTTCTGTGGCAGATATCTGGCCTTTGTATTGCATGGTCAAGTACTAACATTAGTTCAGGAGAGGTTCATGCTGCTAAAAATATGAATAATCTGTAAAGTCTCACTGTTCTACAGTGTATCTTGAATGCTCAGCAATCATAAGTACAATTTGAGCCACAGAGCTTGCAAATGAGTTTTAGAACAAAGCTGTCTACTACTGATGGCTTGGTACAGACAGTGTCTTCTGAACTTAAGCCATACCTTGTTAGTGGCTACAGCGAGAAGTGCAAGTTCCAGTCACACCGTGAGGTAGGTAAGGTGTTGCTAGCCTAAGGGCATAGCAGCAGCTGGCTTGCACTATGCAGAAGCACGTTTAAGATTCATCTTAGAAGAGTACACTCACCTAAAGGCTAGAATGGATGTTTCTATATGTAACATCTTTATATTGATGAAGCTGTTTAGCTGCCAAGAAACTCCAGGGAGAGACACTCCACTTATTGAGCCACTTTTCTAGCATCTCTATAAATTGAGATACCTTTTCAAAGATCTTCCCCACCTAGAGAATTTTGATCTATCATCTGTAGTTCATGTAGCTATTAACTTAATTGTTTTTTTCCCCTCCTCTTACATGTGGAAAAAACACCCAGTCTGTTCCACACTGAGTCTATTCTAAGAGGAATAGTAGTTGCCTGTTAATTTCATTTGTTGTAGTGGTGACTTCCTTAGATGCCTTTGTTGATCTGCTACTGATTTGAAGTACTTGGTGCTGCTTTAGTTCTACTCATTTTCTTCTCTCATGCTAAAATTTGAAGTGTCTGCTAGATTTCAAGAGAGCTTATGTCACATTATCTCAATCTGGAAATACAAATACCAATCTCCTACTCCCACCTCCACATGGATACAGGCAGCACTAATGAACACATAGGCAGTATCATATTGTTGTACACTTTTAAGTTGGACTATGAACAGCAAAGATCCACTTGAAATGCCAGTATCAAGTCACAGTTTAGTTCTCTTAACTACAGAGTGTTTATTAAGTCATAACATGGAAGGGAAAAAAGCCTCAGGTTTGAATTTAGCAGAATTCACCTTATACTATCTGGAATTCTGTAAGCTTTGCTGTTAAGCTTACAGAGTTTTGGAAAGTTACTATTAGTGAATTTAACTTCTGTTTTTCAACCTTCATATCAGCAGGAACTACAGCAGTTTGAGGTATATAAATGACCTTACCTCATAGGATCTGAGACATGAGGAGTTATGAGTGCAGTCAGCTTCCTTGTTGTTCTGTACTGTTGCAAGGATGAACCAAGTACCAGTGCTCCTTTCACATAGGAGTCATTTGTGGCTAAAGTCACAAAAGACTGGTCTGGAAGAAATCAACTCAATCAAGTTAACACAATCCACTATTATTCTGAGACAGATACACTAGAAACCTAGTTTTGTTAGGTAATCGTGCTGTGAGACCTCCAAGATGTGCCCTGTAACTGTATATTAGGCCTACCTACGTGGCTGAAAGCAGATTATACTTGCATAGCTATACTTGCCAGTAATAACGCGGCAAAATGCAGCAAAGAAACAATCAAACCCAAGAATGTTGCAAGAAAAAAAAAACAAAACCTTCACAGTTCCAGTTTGTGCACATGTCAAGTAAGTCATGCTAAATGTCCTGAAGGAGCCTTGTTTTGGGCATTCGCATGCTGTTGTAAAACTGAAAGTATTGGGAGTCTGTCAGCTTGCGTTTGGTCTAAAGTTAGTAACAGCAGAGTTTTGTGGAGTAAAGGTTCAGCTCTCAATCCTGAAGCTAGGGCAGCATAAAACTTCCATTTCATTTTCAAATGAAAGTAAGCATTGAATTAGATCTTGGACAGCAGTATTAAGTTTTGCTAGCTCAGGATTTTGCAGATGAGTTGTTCTGCAGTCCACAGCTGCAGCTCTATCACAGGGACACAAGATTTAAGTGGGAAGTGACCAGTAATAATATAAGCAATTTAACGACTTGCAGCGACAGATTTTGCTCATCAAGCCAAAAGAGGTACAGTTGGATTGTTACTATAAAGTACAGTTTATAGTAAAACAGCTTCTCTTAAAACAGCTCCAGCTTCTCTTAAAAATATATCAAGATGGATCACTTTGCCATATACTGCTTATTGAGGCCATGTAATACAAGCTTTGCATTCTTTCAGTTGTCACGTTGTTTTAAACTGCCAGGGTGGGACTGGCAAAAGCAAACAAGTAACTTTAAGTTTCTTCAGTTCACTGCTAACTACCCCCATGTAGTACTCTTTTCCAAGTTACAATGCTTTATAAAGAGGTATGCTTTTTTCTACCAAGCCATTTTTGACACCAACAAAATGCTTTCTGCCTAAGAATTTCACAAGTAGATTTTCACATTCAAATTCAATTTAGCAACTGAGATTTCTTCTCTTTACAGAAGTTAACTAGGTTAGATGAGGTTTGAGAGTGAGGGTTCTGGGCACATAAAGGTTTATTATCAAATCTAGTAGCAAGATTAAAATACTAACTGCTCTACTTTCAGAGATATTGTTGTTTGGTACAACTCCTACAGCCCAGGAGACAGCCACCATAAACGTCTTTTTAACTTAATATTATTTTAACAGTTGACAACAAAGTTGTGTATTATAATTGTCTATAAGCTCTGCAGACCTAGTTCACAAGCTCTACAGAGCAGCCACAAAACCTTCTATCTTGCTTAGCAGCAAAACCAGCTAGTCCGAAGGGATTTAGATTGTATCAACTACAAAGTTCAAAAAAGCTTCTACGTGCCAGAAATAACGATTTGTGGGTTTTTAATTCACTTGGACTACCAATGTGTAATAGCTCGTAATTCAGCAAATATACAGAACAATTTGTGTTTCTTTGAAGTTTTACAAATGGCAAGTGTGTAGCATTTCAAGTGGTGTGAGCATCCTAATAGGGCAGCGTTTTTCATGACTTAATTTGCATGTTACTCCTCAACTACTCAATAAATGGAAGTCTGCCCCTCTCTGCTGACAGACAGCTCACTAGAAATCCAGTGTAGACAAAGTGGGATTGTGCAGCATTCATCAGAATGGTGGTGTGGTGGTTTTTGGTTTTTTTTTTCTACAGCAGTGTAAGAACAATTCTTAAAGTGACCTTGCCACTAAGAGACTAGCCTTTTTGATTGACCTATTAGCAGGTATACTTCTACCCTGTCTCCTCCTCTTACTGAAACCGAGTATTCACACACAAAGATCTTGGAGAAATAAACTTCAAGAGAGTTTATGGCATGAAGGCTAAGCAGCCCCTAATTATATTCAGCTGCAGTAGGAAGCTTCATGCCTGCTTGAAAAGAGGAGGATACTGGCAACTCGTGAAGCATCCAAGTCAGTAGGTCTTTCCAAAGTTTTGAATGAACTACATTCTTCATACCTTCTCCAGAGTACATTCAGACATGTTACAGAATCACAGAATTGTCTAGGTTGGCTCATCAAGTCCACCCATTAACCTAACACTGCCAAAACCACCATTAAACCATGTCCCTCAGCACTACACCTACATGTCTCTTAAATATCTCCAGGGATGGCGATTCCCACCACTTTCTTTGTCAGCCTGTTCTAATGTTTGACAACCCTTTGGGTGAAGAAGTTTTTTCCAATATCCAGTCTAAACCTCCCCTGGTGCAACTTGAAGCAATTTCCTTATGTCCTATTGCCTGTTACCCAGGAGAAGAGACTGATCCCCACATCACTACACTCTTTTCTCCAGGCTGAACAACCTCAGTTCCTTCAGCCGCTCCTTGTAAGACTCGTGCTTTAGACCCTTCACCAGCTTCGCTGTCCTCTGCATGTGCTGCACCACNTTTGTTGCCCTTTGCTGGACATGCTCGAGAACCTCAATGTCCTTTTTGCAGTGAGGGGCCCAAAACTGAACATGGCACTTGAGGTGGGGCCTCACCAGTGCTGAGGACAGCGAGACAATCTGTATGTGGCCATACTACCAGTTACTGCTTAATATGGAAGTTACACCTCCAAGAGGTTAGACCGTTCTACCTAAACCACAGGTATTCTGGCTGTGTGGGTCTCCCTTCCCATCCTCAGTAAATGCTTCTTCCACAGTAGATGGTCACAGAGCAGCCACCATTATACCTGAAACATGCTCAACTATTAGAAACAGTGTGGCTGCAAAAACAGAGAACGTGAGACAAGTTGCACAGCTTCAGAATTGATTCATCCAGGCAAAACCCAGCTGCTTCAGAGGCACCTTTGGCTGTTTCATTCAAGAGGAAACACCATCTGCGCGCTTGGAAGCCTCAGGTAGGAGCAACCTTTTCACTTGGCAGGGTGCGGGGCACAGGGGCCCCTGCCCCTGTCCTTTTGGAGCTTCTCCCCGGCAGCGCTCGCAGGCACAGCCCGGGTTCGGGAGGCGCAGGACCCCCCGCGGGACTCCTGGCGAGACCGGCACACGCGGGGGAGAGCGCCGGGCTCCGCCACCTCACGGAGCTGGAAGTTAAGCGGGTCCCGCCGACAGCTCTAGGGAAGCAGACCCGGCCGCAGAGCTACCAGGCTGCCCCGGGGGCCGGGCTCTCCCGTTAGCGACGGGGAGAGGGACAGACTCTCGCCTGCGAGCGCCGCGGCCCCGCAGCGGCCGCCCGGGGCCCTCCTACCGCCCGTCGAGGACGTAGCCCCGGGCGGCCTGGAGCCGGGCTGAATGGCGACCGCCCTCCGAAGCCGCTGCCCCCGCGAACCCCCTCCCCGCTCTGGCAGCCCCGGCGGAGGCGTGGCGGCCCCGACTGACCTGCCATGGCGGC